>APFE031077826.1:61055-161662 GCA_000404065.3 Pinus taeda | reverse complement strand
ATACCTCTTTTATAAATATGGTATTTGGCCCATAGGATTCACTTAAATAAAACCTATCCTTGAAAATGGGCGAATGGAAGGTTGTAACTCCTAATTTCAAGGGCTAAATTTACCTTTTTTACCCTCTCCCTTAAAATAAGGTGGGCTATTTGAGGTGATTTGTAAAAATGTACTATGATACAAAATATTCGCCCACAAAAAATTTAAAACCCCTTAATTTCGCCAAAGGGCGAACATTCGCCCCTAAAATTTTCTATGCAAATGAACCTCATTTCGGCATAGGTTGTGAAGCAGCTAGGCTTACCAACCACAACATGCTCATAACCATACACCATTGGGTGGCTTCACCAAGGACGAGATCTTCGCATGAGCTAGTAGTGTCACCTTCCATACATCATCAGGCCCTTCACAGATGAGGTAATATGTGATGTTTCTCCCCTTGATGTTTGTGATGTAATATTATGCTAACCATATTTGTGGAAGCAACCTAGTGTGTATGAGTCAAGGACTTACATTGTTATTGTTACTTTGGGAAATAATTTGTACATGATACCAGAGGTAGCACCACCTACCGTCATCTCTTTGGTTACTACAAAACAATGCAGTAAGCTCATTTCCAAAACCAGGAAATTTGTTTTCTTAATGATATGCCCTCAATGAAAGAAGAATACAGTGGCCATGACCTCCAAACAAGGCCCCTTCGCACGAAAACAATAGATGTACAAGGTCATGGAGGAGTACGAGGACATATTCACCTCCCCCACTGGGGTGCCTCTGCACTGTTAGATAAAGTACTCCATCGATGTGACCCCAGGTGCACCGTTTCCCAATGGAAAATTCTATCAGCAATCAATTTCGGAAAACGATGAAATCAAGAGGTAGATTCAAGAGCTACTATAGAAAGGTCACATCCGGCCAAGTTCATCACCCTGTGGGAGCCCGATCATGTTGGTATAGAAGAAGGATGGGACTTGGAGACTCTGTATTGAATATAAGGCACTAAAAAAGATCACTATCTAGAATAGGCACACGATCGCATAGATTGATGAAATTTTGGACCAAATCAAGAGGGAAAATATTTTAGCAAGATCAACTTGAAGTTTGGATATCACCAGGTACTAATTCAACCCTCCGATGTGTGGAAGATTGCCTTCAAAGCCAAGGAAGGACTTTTCAAATGGTTGGTTATGCCTTTTGGGTTGACGAATTCTCCTCCAACATTCATGAGGCTCATGGATGACATCTTGTGGCCATTCACCAACTCATTTGTAGTGGTATACTTGGATGACATCCTCATCTTCAACCAGAGTTAGGAAGAGAACCTCCACCACATCCAACAGGTTCTTCAAACATTGCGGCAACACAAGCTATGTGCCAATTTGGAGAAATGCACTTTTGGCATGACCCAGGTTCAGTATCTAGGATACATTTTTAATGAATGAGGGGTGTATTTGGATCCATCCAAGTTCCAAGTCATTCGATATTAGCCAACCCCAACCACTGTGACAGAGCTTTGCATCTTTCTAGGTCTTGCCAATTTCTACTGCAGGTTCGTGTTGGGATTCTCTCATATCACTTAGCCCTTGAGTCAAGTCACAAAGGGAGGAGTGAAATAAAAAATATTTTGGTCCAAATATCAATAGAAGGCTTTCGTATAGTTGAAACATCGCATATGATCTGCACCAGTGCTCAATTTACTAGACTTGCAACAACCATTTGAGATTGAGACAAATGCCTTTAACTATGCTATTAGGGCAATCCTTACTCAACAGGGGCATCCAGTGTCATATCATAGTGAGACACTTTCAGACACAGTCTGAAAGTATCCCACTTATGACAAAGAGATGTATTTCATTTTGTAGGCCTGATCGACAATGGAAGCATTACATTTTGGGGAAGGAGATGGTCACCCACACAGACCATCGGCCCATGTAGTTCATACAGATGCAAGGGAAGTTTCAAAATGATCACCACCAAAAGTGGTGCACATACCTGCAATAGTTCCATTTGATTATCACGTATAAGAGGGGCAACACCAATAATGTTGCAAGCTGCCTTAGCTAACCACCAATCATGGTGTTAACCATCATGCTTAACTCTTGTGGGCACGAGAGTTCTAATTGGCTGCTTCTCTACAAAAGCGACCTGGAATTTAGCCAAACATACTAGATGTGCTTGGAGGGTCAATAAGTTCTAGATTTTCACCTCCAATATGCCCTACTATTCCTCTTGGGACACCTCTGTGTTCCTTCAAGTGAAGCGAGACAAGATTATTTGGGAAGCACACTACAGTTGGGCTGTTGGGCATTTTGCGGTTGAGAAAATGTTGCCAGTACTACAGAAGTATTTCTTTTGGCTGAATCTTCGAGAGGATCTTGGAAAGTATATAAGATCCTGCATTGCTTGTTCCATTTCCAAACCAACCATCAAGAAGCAAGGCCTCTTTACTTTGTTTCCTACTGCTAGTCGACTTTGGGAATCCATCTCCATGGATTACATGTTAGACCTTACTTATACTAAGCATGGTAACAAATGTGTTTTTTTGGTCATCGAAAGATTCTCGAAGATGGCCATTATGGAGGCTTGTAAGAATAATATCACAGTAGAAGCCACTGCTAAACTATTCATTGAATGAGTGTGGGTACACTTTGGGATCCCACAGTCTATCATCTCATATCAGGACAATAGGTTCCTCAATACATTTTGGTCCAATCTCTAGCTGATGTTGGACACCAAGCTCACTAAGTCCACAACATTTCATCCCCAAACTGATGGGGAGACAGAGGTCGTCAACAAGATGATCATACACATTATGCACATGTACAACTCAAGGAATCCACGCACATGGGATTAGAGTCTCCCCTATGTCCAACACAACTATAATCGGGCTCTCCACATCTCGACTGGCCACAACCATTTTTAGGTGGGCTTGGGATTCCAACCATTATGTCCCATTGATGTGGTCCTACCATTTGCAACTACTCAGGTAAATTTTTCTCATGTCCTGTCAGAAGCCGCTATGGAAAACAAATTCATTGAGAAAATCCCAAATATCCTCCAACAAGTCCATTACATTCTGGACAAATCAAATGCGAAGTACAATCAGCGACATGATCAACATCAGGTGCCACACAAGTTTCAGGTGGGCGACAAAGTCTAGTTGCATTTGCAGAAGGAATGCCTTACCGAAGCCTATCAGACACTCAAATAACTCTGATATGGTCCTTACACCATTACCAAGTATATGGGATACAATGCATTTGAGCTCAACATTCCCCCATTTCTTGGACTACTCCTAGTGTTCAATGTCGACTGCCTTCGACCATACTTCCCACCATTGCTCGACACATCAAACATTGCAAAACAGCTCACACCTACAGAGTTAAATCCAGATTGCATGGAACAAGCTACAACTGATCGGATCATGGACATGCAGATCAAGAACACCCAAAAGCAAAGGATCCAACTATATTTAGTTTTCAAACCATGCCAACTCCTTCACCAGGGCAAGTGGCTCACCAGGGACCAATTTTAGCAAAAGTTTCCTCATCTCATAGAGGAACTCAATGAAATGGGGATCATTGCTTCCAAAGGGGGGAGGAAAGATCCAAGTGGATATTGGTGGCCACCCACCTATTCCAGTTGGATCCCCACCATTGTTTCTTTTAGTTTTTTAGTTTCCTTATTTGTAGTACAATTTATTATTTTCGGCACTTTTTCGGGTCCTGAACTTTCGGAGATTTTTTGAGGCCCTAAACAACGTTTTTGGGGAAAATTGGGAGAAATATGGGTCATGGACCCATCTTGGTCATTCAAAAGTTTTAGTCCTGGGATAGATATTTCTAACGAGGTATTTTGCATGTCAAATGAAGATCGTGTGCCAAAATTACGACCTCGAGAAGTTGATGTACAAATTTACCCAAACAGGGCCCATAGTTTGGCTCTTCATCTCCTAGGGTTAGGATTTTGGATGTTTAGGGTTTTCCATTGTTTATCAATAATAAATATGCCTTTGAGTTTCATTGTGACACAGTTTAGAGGCATGTAGTTTCCACATCTCTTCTCAGATATAAGCTCCCATCGCCCGAGCTAGTCTTAGTTCCATTCTGTTTGTAAGCATATTTCAATATTTGATATTAATGAAATGAAGTGTTATTTATATTGCATCTTTGGATTTATGGTTATATCTATAATTTGTTGCATTCCTATTTAAATTTGGATCAGTGGTATCAGAGCAGTCTGCTCTTTCTCTATTTTTCTTTGCATGTCCCCAACAAGGTCGGGATATAAGGAGTTAGTGCTCGATCTGGTTGAACCTTTGCAAGATCAACCTCAAAAACCCCAATGATCACTCATGGAGAAAAGAAAGATGAGGGGGCAGGAGATCCTATCAAAATTTTGCTCAAGGAGGCCCTCGAGAAACAAAGGAACATGATGATGGATAACTTTACCTAGATCCTTCAACGATTGCCCACTAGCAGTGTATCCACATCAAAACACCACTCTCGAGGCTCCACTTCTTTTAAGGTACAAGTGAAATTTGACATTCCAATATTTGAGGGCCAAAGAGATGTAGACGTTGTAGATAAATGGTTAAATCTGCTAGAAGGATATTATTTTGTTCATGATTTTTCCAGCTAAGAAAAGATTATGTTTTCTCTTCTGAAAACGACCCCTCGTGTCAATGATTGGTGGAAAACCTATTGTTGGGCCTCTAAAATGTTTTCAAAATGTCATACACTTTCACCTTCATTCTCACTTTATTGCCTTATTTAATCACCTTGTCATCAAATAACCCTACATTTCCATTACCATATGGGTTCATATTTGTATTTTCCAAAAACTATTAATTTCAAGTATTTAAAGTGAATTTATGATTACAAATTTAGAAAAATAACATGTATTTGCTTATCCATAAAGGTGGAATGAGTTTGGTGGCATGTGTAGGTGATTTGGAAGGTTCCAAGACACTCTTATGTGGCCTCCAAGACTCAAATTCGAATTCTCTTGAAGATTTGAAGGAGTTTTGGGACAGGCGTCAAGAACATCTCATGGAGAAAAATCATGGATAAATGAATATGTATCTCATATTGGTTGTAACCATATGAAGGATTTGTGGATTTAGGAGGGATTAGTGGATCTCCATTAATGAGTTAGTTTCTTATGTTTTTGTATAAATAGGAGTACCTGCTCCATTCTAAGGAGAGGACTCTTGGAGCATGTATCCAACTTTTGATGGAATAGAATAAAGCTTCATTCTACATAAATTTCCATTCTATAGTTTTAGATATAAATTGTCTTAATGTAGTATATGGAATAATTTGTCACTTTGTTCTTAAGTGAATTGAGCTCACTCTAAAAAGATCAAAGAAACATTTTATTTCATTATAGATTTTATTTTCATTTAATTACTTATATGTTTGAATATTTTTCATTGTTAATGAATGAATTTTAGTTTAAATCTTATCAACATATGAGGGGACAACCAAGATTCTAAGTTAGGCTCTCCTTCTATTTTGTCTAAACAATAATTAAAGTTCATTTCCTTTTATTTATTTCAAGTTATTTTTGAGTTTATGATTTGTTGCAATGGTAATGTTGTTGGAATAGAACTATGAGGAAGGACAACCAGTACTTCCTAAGTCAGGAACCCCTTCTCTTGCTTTGTATACATCACATACTGTTGCTCTTTAGTTTCTCTTCTTGAGCACAGTACTGTGGGGAAGGACAACCACGACCTCTCGAATTAGGAGCCTCTTCCTTCACTTATTGCATCTTGAATCAAAAGCTTTTTAGTTTTCTTAGCTTCGTGTTATTTGTCTACTCCTGCATATATTTTTTTTGCACCATCACAAGCTTATGAGTATCCCTAGTCGATAATTTAAAGAAAGTAATTTAAGCAATTAAATTGCCCAACACCTACAGTGAGTAGAATGATGAAAGTACGTTCTGACTTTTTTCAGCTGCATGCACTTGGAATTCATTTCGAGATGCCATTAAGGAGTAGTACTACCATGTTGGGACCTATGAGGATAAATACATAAAGTGGACAATGTTGTGGCAAGGAGGGGACCAATATGTGCCGAAGTTTACCAATTTTTCTCATACCCCGCACATTAAGTTGGGTATCAAGGATCTTGAGAAACATTTGGTACTCAAGTATTGTGGTTGCCTACACAGGTACATCCAGGACGAGATGGAATTCCTAGACATCTCCTAGTTGGGCACAATGTACCCATACACCATCAAGATCAAGCAGAAGTTTAAATAGAAGAACCGAGGCTTTGGATCTATGAATCCGAAGCAAGGGAAAGGTGCCTCCAAACCACATAACAAAGGAAAAATCCAAGGCGGGGCACCCCAAGACAACCTGCCAAAGCCACTAGCAAAGAACAACACCTCGAAGCCAAAGAAGGACACAAGAAAGTGGTGTGAGTTCCATAAGAGATCCACTCACAACACAATTGAGTGTTGGGTTAAGAAGTCACTAATGGTTGAGATGAAGGCTTCAGAATCAGATGCATGTTCCGACTCTGATTCAGAACCCGACAAGGGGAATGATAAAGAGAAGTAGATAATCGATGCAAATACCAATGCCACTATTGCCACCACGAAGATCCAGAAGGAGGAACCTAAATATCTAGAGGAGGAGGAGGGCCTATTCCACTCATAGATGTTGGTAAAGGGTTCCCCGCTACAGTTCATTATCGACAGCGGGAAACAAAAGAACCTCATTTCGAAAGAGGTCGTGAAGCAACTAGGCTTACCAACCATAGCACACTCACAATCGTACACCATTGGGTGACTTCACCAAAGATGGGATCTTCATGTGATCTAGTGGAGCCATCTTTAATACAGCATCAAGCCCTTCACGAATGAGGTATTATGTGACATTGCTCCACTTGATGTTTGTGATGTATTATTAGGCCAACCATACTTGTGGAAGCAACATGTTGTGTATGAGTCAAGGCCTCACACTGCTATTGTTACTTTGGGAAATAAATTGCACAAGATACCGAAGGTAGAACTGCCTACCACCATCTCTTTGGTTACTTCAAAACAATTTAGTAAGCTCATTTCCAAAATTAGGAAATTTGTTTTCCTAATGATACGCCCTCAGGGAAAGAAGAAGAAAGTGACCATGACCTCCAAATAGGGACACTTCATAGGACAACAACAGATGAATAAGGTCATGGAGGAGTATGAGCACATCTTCACCTACCCTGCAGGTGTGCCTCTGCATTGGTAGGTCAAACACTCCATCAATCTAACCCCAGTTCCGTCATTGCCTAATGGACCAATCTCTTGATGATCCATTCTAGAGAAACAGGAAATCAAGAGGGAGATTCAAGAGATGCTGCAGAAAGGTCACATCAGGCCGAGTTCATCATCCTGTGGGAGCTCAATCGTATTGGTACAGAAGAAGGATGGGACTTGGAGACTCTGTATTGACTGTTGGGCACTGAAAAATATCACTGTCTGCAATAGGTACCTGATCCCATGGATAGATGATCTTATAGACCAACTCAAGGGGGGATATATTTCAGCAAGATCAACTTGAAGTTCAGATATGACCCAGTATCAATTGAACCCTTCGATATGTGGAATATTTCCTTCAAAGCCAAGGAGGGCATTTTGGAATGGTGGTTATGCCTTTTGGGTTGACGAATGCTCTTGAAACCTTCAAGAGGTTGATGTATGACATCTTTCGGCCATTCACCAACTCATTTGTAGTGGTATACTTGGATGACATCCTGATCTTCAACCAGAGTTGGGAAGAGAACCTCCACCACATCTGACAAGTTCTCCAAACACTGCACCGACACAAGTTGTGTGCCAATTTGGAGAAATGCACTTTTGGCATGACCCAGGTTCAGTATCTGGGATACATTATTGATGAACGGGGGTTGCATGTGGATCCACCCAAGATCTAAGTCATTATGTATTGGCTAACCCCAACCACTCTGACAAAGCTCTGCAAATTTTTGGGTCTTTCCAATTTATACCGCAGGTTCTTGTTGGGATTTTCTCATATCACTTTTCCCTTGAGTCAAGTCACCAATGGAGGAGGGAAAGCAAATTTTTTTTGGTTTGAATATCAATAGAAGGCATTCACAGAGTTGAAACATCACCTCAGCTTTGCACTAGTGCTCACTTTACCAGACTTGCAACAACCATTTGAGAATGAGACAGATGCCTCTAACTATGTTATTGGGGTAGTCCTTACTCAACAGGCACATCCAATGGCATATCACAGTGAGACACTTTAAGGCATGGCCTAAAAGTATCCCACTTATGAAAAAGACATGTATTCCAATGTACAGGCCTGTCGACAATGGAAGCATTACATTTTGGGGAAGGAAATGGTCATCCACACACACCACCGACCCCAGCAATTCATACAGATGCAAGGGAAGTTGTATAATAATCACCAACAGAAGTGTTCCACATACCTGCAATAGTTCCATTTACATATCAAGTATACGAAGGACAGCACCAATAATTTTGCAGACTACCTCAACCAACCACCGATCATGGCATTAACCACTGAGCATATTGTGGGCACGAGACTTCTAATTGGACACTTCTCTACAAAAGTGACTCGAAAGTGAGACAAACATACCAGGCGCTCTTGGAGGGTCAACAAGTTCCATATTTTCACCTCTAGGATGCCCTGCTATGCCACTGGGGACACCTTTATGTTCAAGCAATTGAGTCAAGATGATTTTGGAATTGCACTACAGTCAGGCTGTTGGGCATTTCGGGGTCGATAAAATGGTGGCAATACTATGAAAGTATTTCAATTGGCCAAATCTTCGAGAGGATGTCGGGAAGTACATTAGATCCTACACTTTTGCTGCCATTTCCAAACTGACCATCAAGAAGAAAGGCCTCTATACTTCGTTGTCTACCCCTAGTCGACCTTTGGAATCCATCTACATAGATTACATGTCAGGCCTTCCTTCTACTAAGCATGGCAATGACTGTGTTTTTGTGGTTGTCGATAGAGTCTCAAAGTGGCCATTATGGCGGCCTGAAAAAAGAATATCACATCAAAATCCATTATTAAATTCTTCTTTGAATGAGTGTGGGTACACTTTGGGATCCCACAGTCTATCATCTACGATCGAGACAACAAGTTTCTCAGTACATTTTTCTCTAGTCTCTAGTCAATGCTGGACACCAAGCTCACTAAGTCCACGACTTTCCATCCACAAACTAATGGCCAAACAAAGGTTGTCAATAGGATGATCGTACACATTATGCCCATGTACAACTCAAAGAATCCTCACACATGGGATGACAGCCTTCCATATCTCCAATACAGCAATAAACGAGCTCTCCACAGCTTGACTGGCCACAACCCTTTTCAGGTGGGCTTGGGATTCCATCCACTATGTCCCATTCATGTGGCCATACCATTTGCAGCTACTAAGGAAAATTGGACTCATCTCCAGTAAGAGGATGATAAGGAAAACAACTTCATTGATCACATCCAACATATCCATCAATAGGTCCATGAAATTCTGGAGAAATCAAATTCCAAGTACATGCAGTGACATGATCAAAATTTGGTGCCACATAAGTTTTAGGTGGGCAACAAAGTCTGGCTACATTTGTAGAAGGAATGCCTTACTAAAACCTATAAGAAAAATATACCACTCTCATATGGTACTTACACCATTACCAAGGCTGTGGGAGATAATTCATTTGAGCTCAACATTTCCCCATTCCTTGGCCTGCACCCAGTGTTCAATATGGACCACCTTCGACCATACTTCCCACCATTAATGAACACATCAGATATTGTAGAACAACTCACACTTATAGATTTAAATCAAAATTGCATGGAACAAGACACATCTGATTAGATCATGGACACATAGATCAAGAACACCTGATAGCAAAGGATCCAACTATATCAAGTTGTCAAAGCATGCAAACTCCTTCACCAAGGAAAGTGGCTCACTAGGGACCAAGTTCAGCAAACGTTTCCTCATCTCATGGAGGAAATCAACGCAATGGGGATCAATGCTTCCTAAGGGGGGAGGAATGATCCAGGTGGATATTAGTAGCCACCCGCCTATTCCACTTGGATCCCCACAATTGATTCTTTCAGTTTTTCATTTTCCTTATGTTTAGAACAATTTACAATTTTTGGTAGTTTTTTAGGTCCTAAACTTCTAGAGCCGTTTTGAGGCCGTAAACAATGTTTTTTTGGAAAACTGGGACTAACATACATCTAAGGTCATAGACCTATGTTGGTCATTCAAAATTTGTAGTCCTCGAATGGATCTTTGCCAAAGAACTTGATGTACCAATTTACCCAAATGGGGCCCATAGTTTGGTGCTTCATCTCCTAACGTTAGGTTTTTGGACTTTTAGGCTTCTCCATTGTTTCTCAATATCAAATAGGCCTTTGAGCCTCATAGTAACATAGTTCAGAGGCATGTATCTGCCACGTCTCTTTTAAGAGATAAGCTACCATCACCTGTGCTAGTCATATTTCCATTCAGTTTGTAAGCATATTTCAATATTTGATATTAATGAAATGAAGTGTTATTTCTACTGCATCTTTGTCTTTATGGTTATATCTGTAATTTATTGTATTCCTATTTAAATTTGGATTAGTGGTATCAGAGTGGTCTTCTCTTTCTCTTTTTTTCTTTGCATGTGCCCAGCAAGGTCGGGATATAAGGAGTGAGGGCTCGATCTAGTTGAACCTTTGCAAGATCAACCTCGCAAGGCCTGACAGCATCCCATGGGAAAAGAAAAGAAAGATGAGGAGGCAAGAGATCCTATCAAAATATTGCTCAAGGAGACCCTTGAGAAAAAAATGAATGCAATGATGGATAACTTTGGCCAAATCCTTCAACGGTTGCTCACTGGCAACGTATCCACATCCATAAGCCACTCTAGAGGCTCCACTCCTTTTAAGGTACAATTAAACTTTCACATTCCCATATTTGAGGGCCAAATATATGCATACACCATGGATAAATGGTTAAGTCTACTAGAAGGATATTTTTTTGTTCATGATTTATCCAGCTGAGAAAATATTACTTTTTATCTTCTCAAAGACACCCCCCAAGTCAAGGATCGGTGCGAAACCTACTATGAGCATAAGGATGAAAGTATGACCTCACTTTTTTCAGCCACACCCACTTGGAATTCATTTAGGGATGCTATCAAGGAGTAGTACTACCCTGTCAGGAGCTATGAGGATAAATAAATAAAGTGGAAAATGCTACGGCAAGAAAGGGACCTAAGATGTGCCAGAGTTTACCAATGTTTTTCATACCCTATGCACGAAGTTGGGTACCAAGGATTATGAGAAACATTTGGTACTCAAGTATCGCAACTTCCTACACAGTCACATCTAGGATGAGATGGAGTTCCTGGACATCTCCTCGCTCAGCACGGTGTATTGATACACCATAAAGATCGAGCAGAAGTTTAAACAGAAGAAGTGAGACTTTGAATCTACGAATCTGAAGCAAGGGAAATGTGCCCCCAAACTGCAGAACAAAGGACAAAGGCAAGGCTGGGCGGCCTAGGACAACCTACCAAAACCACAAGCAAAGAAAAACACCACGAAGCCAAAGAAGGACATGGGAAAGTGGTGTGAGTTTCATAAGAGATCCACTCACAACACAATTTCATGTTGGGCCAAGCAGTCACTGGTGGCCGAGTTGAAGGCTTCAGAATTAGATGCATGTTCTGACTCTGAGTCATAACCTAACAAGGGGAATGAAAAAGGGAAGAAAATTATTGATGCAAATCCCAACGCCACCATTTCCACCATGAAGATCTAGAAGCAGGAACCCAAAGATCCAGAGGAGGAGAAGTGCCTATTCCACTCCCAGATGTGGGTAAAGGGTTCCCCACTACAATTCATTATCGACAACGGGAACCAAAAGGACCTCATTTCAGCAGAGGTCGTGAAGCAGCTAGGCTTACTGACCACAACACACTCGCAACCATACACCATCGAGTGGTTTCACCAAGGACGAGATCTTCACGTGATACAGTAGTGCCTCCTTCAATACGACATCAAACCCTTCGTGGATGAGGTATTATTGTGATGTTGCTCTCCTTGATGTTTGTGATGTATTATTAGGCCAACCATACTCATGGAAGTGACATGTTGTGTATGAGTCAAGGCCTCACTGTTATTGTTACTTTTGAAAATAAGTTATTAAAGATACAAGAGGTAGCACCGCCTCCCGCCATCTCTTTAGTTACTGCAAAACAATGCAGTGACGTCATTTCAAAACCAGGAAATTTGTTTTCCTAATGATACGCCTTCAAGGAAAGAAGAAGACGGTGGCCATGACCTCCAGACAGGGCCCCTCTACGCAATAACAACAAATGGACAAGGTCATGGAGGAGTACGAGGACATCTTCACCTCCACGCAGGGGTTCCTCTGTAATATTAGGTAAAGCACTCCATCAATTTGACCCCAGGTGTGTTGTTGCATAATGGATCAATATATCGATGATTCATTCTGGAGAATGAAAAAATCAAGAGGTAGATTCAGGAGCTGTTGCAAAAAGGTCACATCTAACCGAGTTCATCATCCTGTGGGAGCCAAATAATGTTGGTACAGAAGAAGGATGGGACTTGGAGACTTTGTATTGACTATCGAGCACTAACAATATCACTATCTTCCCATGGATTGATGACCTTCTAGACCAACTCAAGGGGGCAAAAATATTTCAGAAAGATCAACTTGAAGTTCAGATATTACCAGGTACCAATTGAACCCTCCGATGTGTGGAAGACTGCCTTCAATGCCAAGGAGGGCCTTTTCTAATGGTTGGTTATGCCTTTTGGGTTGATGAATGCTCCTTCAACCTTCATGAGGATGATGGATGACATCTTATGGCCATTCACCAACTCATTTGTAGTGGTATACTTGGATGACATCCTAATCTTCAGCTAGAGTTGGGAAGAACAATTCCACCACATCTGACATGTTCTCCAAACACTCTGAAAACACAAGTTGTGTGCCAATTTGGAGAAATTCACTTCTGGCATGACCTAGGTTTATTATATGCTTTAAATTATTGATCATTCGGGATTGGCCAACCCCAACCACTCTGACAGAGCTCTGCAGCTTTCTAGGTCTCGCCAATTTCTACCGCATGTTCGTGCTGGGATTATCTCAGATCACTTGGGCCTTGAGTTAAGTCACCAAGGGAAGAGTGAAATAAAAATTATTTTGGTCTGAATCTCAATAGAAGAATTCACAGAGTTGAAACATAGACTCTGATTAGCACTAGTGCTCACTTTACCAGACTTGCAACAACCATTTGAGATCAAGAGAGATGCCTCTGACTATGCTATTGGGGAAGTCCTTACTCAAAAGGGGCATCCAGTGGCATATCACAGTGAGACACTTTCAGGCACAGTTTGAAATTATCCTACTTATGACAAAGAGATGTATTTCATTGTGCAGGCTTGTCGATAATGGAAGCATTACATTTTGGGGAAGGAAACGCTCATCCGAACAGACTACCAACCCCTACAGTTCATACAAATGCAAGGGAAGTTGCATAAGGATCACCATCAAAAGTGGTGCACATACCTGCAGCAGTTCCATTTGAATATCAAGTATAAGAAGGGCAACACCAATTATGTTGCAGACTTCCTCAACCACCCATCGATCATGACCTTAACCACCATGCTCAACTCTTGTGGCCATGAGACTTCTGATTGGCCACTTCTCTACAAAAGCAATCGAGAATTTGGCCACACATACCAGACACTCTTGGAGGGTCAACAAGTTCCAGATTTTCACCGCCAGGATGCCCTGGTATGCCACCTGGGACACCTTTGTGTTCCTTCAAGCGAGCGAGCCAAGATGATTTGGGAAGCACACTACAGTCGAGCCACTGGGAATTTTGGAGTTGAGAAAATGTTGGAATTACTGCAGAAGTATTTCTATTTGCCAAATCTTCGAGAGGATGTCGGGAAGTACATCAGATCCTGCAATGCATGCACCATTTCCAAACCCACCATCAAGAAGCAAGGCCTCTATACTCCGTTGCCTACCCCTAGTCAACCTTGGGAATCCATCTCCATGGATTACATGTTGGGCCTTCATTCTACTAAGCATGGTAATGATTGTGGTTTTGTGGTCGTCGACAAATTCTCGAAGATGGCCATTATGGCGGCCTGTAAGAAAAATATCACAGCAAAAGCCACTACTAAACTCTTCTTTGAATGATTATGGGTACACTTTGGGATCCCACAGTCTATCATCTCATATCAAGACCACAGATTCCTCAATAATTTTTAGTCCAGTCTCTAGTTGATGTTAGAGACCAAGCTCACTAAGTCCACAACTTTCCATCCCCAAATTGATGGCCAGACAAAGGTTGTCAAAAAGATGATCCTACACATTATGCACATGTATAACTCAAAGCATCCATGCACATGGGATGAGAGCCTCCCCTATGTCCAACACAACTATAATTGGGCTCTGCACAGCTCGACTAGCCACAACCCTTTTCAGGTGGGCTTGGGATTCCAGTCACTATGTCCCATTAATGTGGCCATACCATTTGCAGCTACTCAAGCAGATTTGACTCATGTCCAGTTGGAAGCCGATAAGGAAAACAACTTCATTGAGCACATCCAAGATATCTGCTAGTAGGTCCATGACATTTTGGAGAAATCAAATGACAACTACAAGCAATGACATGATCAACATTAGGTGCCACACAAGTTTCAGGTGGGTGACAAAGTTTGGTTGCATTTGTAGAAGGAACACATTACCAGAGCCTATCAGAAACTTAGAGCACTCTGATATGGTCCTTACACCATTACCAAGGTTGTGGGGGACAATGCATTTGAGATCAACATTCCCCCTTTCCTTGGCCTACATTGAGTGTTCAATGTGGACCGCCTTCGATCATACTTCCCACCATTGTTGGACACATCAGACATTACAGAACAACTCACACCTATAGAGTTAAATCCAGGTTTCTTGGAACAAGACACAACTGATCAGATCATGGAAACATAGATTAAGAACACCCATTAGCAAAGGATCCAACTATATCAATTTGTCAAATCAGGGCAACTCCTTCACTAGGGCAAGTGGCTCACCAAGGACCAAGTTCAACAAAAGTTTCCTCATCTCATGGAGGAACTCAACACAATGGGGACCAATGCTTCCTAAGGGGGGAGGAATGATCTAGGTGGATATTGGTGGCCAACTAGCTATTCCACCTGGACCCCCACCATTGTTTCTTTTAGTTTTTCAATTTCCTTATTTGTAGCACAATTTACTATTTTTGGTAGATTTTAGGTCTTGAAATCTCGGAGTCGTTTTGAGGCCATAAATGACATTTTTTGGGGAAAATGGAACCAATGTGGGTTGTGGATTGACCCCTTTTTTTCATTCAAAGTTGTATTCCTCGAATATATGTTTCTAACAAGGTATTGTGCGCGTCAAATGGAGATCGTATGCCAAAGTTACGACCCTGGGAAGTTGATGTACCAATTTACCCAAACAGGGCCCATAGTTTGGTGCTTCATCTCCTAGGGTTAGGTTTTGGACGTTTAGGGTTTTCCATTGTTTCTAAATAATAAATAGGACTTTGATCCTCATTGTAACACGGTTCATAGGCATGTAGTTTCCACATCTCTTCTTAGAGATAAGCTACCATCGCTCGAGCTAGTCTTATTTCCATTTTTTTGTAAGCATATTTTAGTAGTTGATATTAATGAATAGAAGTGTTATTTCTACTACCTCTTTGTATTTAAGGTTATATTTGTAATTTTTTTGGTTCATGTTTAAATCCAGATCATCTAGGTTTATCTATGATAGTGATATTGGATTCTTGCATACATATTAACCAACTTGTTATTATACCATTAATAATAGGTTTTTCCATCAAATACTTAATGACATAACGGTTTGTATGGATAAAGGACTCATAACCAGTGATATGTAGTCAAATCTATTGATGACTATTGACCCAAGAGTCACACTAAGAGGGGGGAGGGAGGAGTGAATCAATGTGACGTCGATTATAAAATTTCTTGATCTTAATTACTCATACATTTATGAAATAGTGTTCATAAACATTATATCATTATTTGTCATCATGAATCATAATATAATCAACACAATAAAGCATCACATCACAAGGAGACAAAGTTTTAGGTGGAAACCCAAATGGGAGAAAACCACAAACTCTTATTTTGTAAGCCCCAACATGTAGGAGGCAACCACCCCCAAAATATGAAAGCTTCCACTTGTGTTATGTTACAACCTGATTGAGTAAATGACCTTGAAGATGTAAGCATATTCTCATAGTAGGCTACAACCTGGTTGAGGCTCCAACCTGCTACAAGATCCAACCTGATTATGTCTCCAACTTTGATAATGACTGGGCTCCAACCCACTCTATCTTCCAACCTTGATAATGATGGGATCTAATCTACTCTAGGCTCCAACGTGATTGAGGATCTATCCCCCTTCTTCAACTTCCTTTTGGACCTCTATTTCATCACATTTTGAAACTATATCCACCATCAACATATATCATTGAATCTGCATATAAGGAACCTATCATAACCTACAAACACAATATGAAAATGTTGCCACTTTCATAAACACTACTACTGCATCAATCACTATCTATGCTACACAACCAAAAACCACTGCACTACCATACAACTTGCAACCATTGCACTGTTGTACAACCTGTAACCATTGAAATGATATACAACCTACAACTCAATGTCATATCAATCATTTATGCTAGTTATCATACTGTTAGACATATTTTGCTTCAATCAAAACTTAAAAATGGTCATTCAAACCCTTTCTTAGAGCCTTTTTACTTCTTGTATCCAAAACAACTACACCATGCTCATACACCTTCAAAATGAACATAAGATATTTTTTTTATCAAATATGAGTCAAAACAACATCAAACCCTTTTGGTTACATTCATCTCTAAACTACGATTGTCAAACTTCTTTTAGATCTCAATTTGGAAAAATAATGCTCCCATAAATAAAAAAAATAAACATATACAACTATATATTTAGTTAAATTTTATTCAAAAGGAACATTTCTGAGGTACCCTTCAATAGACGATCTGATTCTAGCATCAACCGCCAAATTCTGTAAACTATGCGACAAAATGAAATTTTTAGAGGTAAAACTAAAATTTCAACCCAATGGATTCAAACCTCGACCTTGCCTGTATCACCCACACCTCCTATCAATCCTATTGCTCAATGATTATTGTAATAACTATGTTCTCTCATCCATTTGTTACATAGAAAATTTTAGGGGCGAATGTTCGCCCTTTGGCGAAATTAAGGGGTTTTAAATTTTTAGTGGGCGAATATTTTGTATCATAGTACATTTTTACAAATCACCTCAAATAGCCCACCTTATTTTAAGGGAGAGGGTAAAAAAGGTAAATTTAGCCCTTGAAATTAGGAGTTACAACCTTCCATTCGCCCATTTTCAAGAATAGGTTTTATTTAAGTGAATCCATTCGCCCATTTTCAAGAATAGGTTTTATTTAAGTGAATCCTATGGGCCAAAGGCCCAAATACCATATTTATAAAAGAGGTATGGTAAATTAATAAAAATATAAATAAATGAGAGGTATGGTAAATAAATAAAGCATTTTTTATATTTACTCCATAAGTCACCTTATATACAGGCAAGGGTGTAAACAAATAAAAATATAAGTAAAGTGGAGATATGGTAAATAAATAAAACGTCCTTTTATACTTACTCAAAAGGTATGGTAAATCAATACAAATATAAATAAACTAGACGTATGGTAAATAAATAAAACCTTAGTCCATAACCCTCGTTCTATTTATGTAGGCTCAAGAAAGAGGTTTTATTTAAGTTAATCCTATGGGCCAAATACCATATTTGTAAGAGGTATGGTAAATTAATAAAAATACAAATAAATGTAAACAAATAAAACATTTTTTTTATAAAAAAACATTATTAACCCTAATATTAGTATTAATAAAAATAAAATGGCACATGGTATTGACCCATGGTATTCACCAAAATGGCACATGGTATTGACCCATGGTATTCACTTGGAATGTAGCCTATTCAAATGGGGGAATTAAACCAGAATAGATCCATCTTTACTCTGGATCTACTAACCACCGAGAGGTATCAAATATCGTGATATGAAAACTAGCATAGAGTGAAAAAATATTTGATCCGATCAAAAGTAAAAATGTATGTTGTAATTTAATGTATGTTAAACATTTTAGCTTGGTTAAAATAAAAATAAACTATTAATTTTATTAATTTTTATAAATTACTAATAGTAATTTTTAAGCTCCAGGTTTATGATAACCCATGGTATTCACCCATGGTATTCATGTGACAATAGACTATTTAAAGGGGAAATTCTATCTTAGATATATCTTAATTCTGGGTCTACCAGGTGCTCAGAGGGATAAATAGATTTCATCCCTGTAAGAGTGGTAGATGTGGAGTTAAGATGGATATAGGTTGGTTTTTATGATAATGAAGATATTAAATAGACTTAGGAAATTATATTGTAAAAACATCTTAAGGTGAATGGTTAAAGCATAGACATTGGACAAGTATATTTGTATACTTATGTTTTAAACTGAAACAAATCCAGGGCTAAAAGGAATGGATTGATTGCACTAGTCATCCTTATATAACTTTCAAATCCAGGGCTAAAAGGAATGGATTGATTGCAATAGTCATCCTTCTATAACTTTCCAACATATGTTGTAGTAAACAGATTGTAATTTGGGTAATTTTTCTAATTGCAAAAGGGAAAATACTTGTAGGAATGGTTTGATTGCACTAGTCATCCTTCTATAACTTTCCAACATATGCTGGAGTAAACAGATTGTAATGTGGGTAATTTTTCTAATTGCAAACGCGAAAATACTTGTGTATTGGCAGGGAGTAAACAGATTGTAATTTGGGTAATTTTTCTAATTGCAAAGAGGAACATACTTGTTGTGTATTGGCAGGGTGGTTATGAGTTCCCTAGAAGTGATGAGTTTGAATTTTTCTTGGTTTTATATATAGTATTAGTTTTTTTCTCATGCTTTGTGTGAATGGAACGGGTGAATTTTATCTTACACCCACTAGGTTATTGATATGTAATTTAGGTAATTTTGATTTCGAAAGATATTTTAAAGAAATGCAATGATTTCATTTGTGTATTCAATAAACACAAGATTTTATAATTGAGTAAAATATTCGCCATGCCTGGTGAGAGATTCACCAAAAAATTATATATACATATCATATTATTGATAAAACCGCCTTCCATTTTTCCTATATACCATGGAGATTCGCCCATTTATTATACATGTAAATTTAGGGGGGGTTCTTAAAATTTTCTCTGACATACTCTTCTTCCGTGCGCACTCGGCTGCAAGGGCCCACACACTCAGCTTGCGAACTTACCAAGGTCTCTGCGCACTCAGCTACGAGAGCCTTCCCCTTGAAATAAGTACAAGAAACAAACTTTCCTGCCTTATCTTTCTTGCCCAAAACAATAATCTTTTATTCTTCGATGATTCCCTAAACTCACTATGACTCTTCTATTTATAGCCTTTCCTTTAAAAAAAAAACCTTCTTAACACCTAACAACCTAAGGTACTAAAGCCCCTTTGACTCTTACTATCTTCGCGCTCTAGTTCCACAAATCACGGAAACTTTACATTTTTACAAGAAATACAAAATTTAACCCCAGGGACCCCATCCCAACACTTTCCCCTAGAAATTACACAAGACGTACTCACCTTGCATATAGGATACACCATTCCCAAGAAGTATAGGGAAAATCGCAAAGGATGGCACAAGTGGAAGATTGTTGGAAAATATTTGTAAAGGGGCATTCAACATTAAAGGACACGTGACAAGTCAAATCATCCATGTGACCCCTCTCCTCTTTTAAATCTTCTGGTATCATGGTCCCCTTACTTCTTCCTCTAGCAACCTTTTTGGTAGATAACATATTTTATGTATTCTCTTATATTTATGCACTTTCAAAACATAAGCATACCGTGAAAAAGATAAAAATCACTCCATAATCCTAGTCCATGATGGGAATTTAGCATTCAATAGTTGGGTTTTAAGATTGAGCTCTACACTATGAATATTTGCAATATATAATGCATTTACACTAATTTCACAATGATTTAATTCAATCTACATAACTTAGCATAATCACGTAATCTTGTCATTTGAATATTACATGATTTAATTGATATTTTTTTTAGAAATTAAGCCAAAACCTATTAATTGTATACATGAAAAATCTACATTGTGTGCATGATAACAAACTTAGAAAAAAAGAAAATTACTTCATCTCAAATCTATGGAATTGTCCACCAAAACCGAAGTCTAATGCATTTATCATCTAGCGTTCAATTACAAAAAATCCAAGTGGTCAAAGGATTCAAATTTATTCTAAATGAAATTTGAGCATTCACAAGACTATATAGGATCTTTCTAATGAACACTTGGAATGGAATAACACAAAAAAAACTATTATGTTAAAAAAAACATTACATCATATAATTACAATATTAATGTTTACTACTAGAAGTTAAATTTGACAGGTATTTACCCATTTTTACCTTATTTAATTATCATATATAAGGCATGACATTATTAAGGTTTACTTAATTTTCAAAATCATGAAATGATAGGAAAATTAGAAAATTACTTGTATTCACGCATGCACATTTGTGTGTTCATTTTGAATGAAGTAGAGCCTTATGTAACATGATATGTTGGGGCTCCGAAATCACTCAAAGCCATTGATTTGAAGTCAATGGATTTGAGTGATTTTAGAACCTTGACATCTCACATTACCTAAGAATATAGTTACTCTGAACAATGTGTCTGTGTATTAATTTTAGAGAAAGTGGATCCTTGGGTTTTGAAATTTCTTGAAGTTGTTGATTTAGATGTTGGAGCCCTGAAATCACTTAAATTCATTGATCTTTAATAAACATATTTGATCGATTCTAGAACCTAAACCTCTCACATTACTCACGGATCTACTTTTTTTAAACTAATGTTTACACGCACACACAAATATGAATGAGTTTAGATGTTCTACAATTTGGACATTTGTCAAAAATATCAATTTTGCATTCTAAGTAGGTTGAGTTACTTCATTGTTTTGGTTAGTTATGGGTTGAGAAGGAAGATTAGGTCTCAATGGAGGGTTATTTATAGGAAAATATAATCGTTATTTCTAGGGTTATTGATATTTTGATTGTGGAAATTATGGAGTTAGTTGTTATTAATTCCCAAAGAGTAGTTTTGTTAACCCTACTATGATAAGTGGTTTTTGGTTGGGTTGGAATGCCCATTTCCAAAGAATGGAAGGACACTGTCTTTGAGGGGAATACTATAAATTTTATTAGTTAACCCAAAATCAATTGTAAGATTAAGAAGGGCCTTAAACCATACTTAGTGACTGAGATTGTCATGATTGCTTTTTATCAATGAAATATATTTGTTCAATCTCTTTGTTCGTGTCTTGATAAATTACTTTGAACTCTAAAAGAGAGAAAAACATAAATTTCATGATGTTTTTCACATATTACACATATATAAATTATAACACTCCCTCCCACCCCCTTGTACTCCCTTGGGTTGTGGAATGTATTACTTTATAATTAACCCAACCCTCAAGGTTTGTTATCAAGATGGGGTTATAAAATACTATTTTTCCATATTTGTCAAAATAAAAAATAAATGCCACCATTATGGTAAGCTCATCGTGATATTTTTGACGATATAAATTGTATCTCGATCCAACTCCCAGATTGAAAGTTATGCTCCATTAACGTTCGCTCAACCACATGGCACCACATCAGCATTGCTCTACCACATGGCATCTACATGGACTCAAATTCATAGGTCTCACTAGGCCTGACCTCATGTTTCTTTTGTGTAATTATACATTATATCTATCCTTGAAGGAAAATCCAATGCACATAATATTTCCCATTACACATTATTTCTTGACACCCAGATTTCCCAAAATTTGAATCTCCACCTTCATAATATTTTTTGTGGAGCACACAACGCTTCCATGTAGCCACCACAACCACCATGGCACCATGTAACCCAAGGGGACCTGTGATGTCAATGTTAAGCTACCATGTGTCATTCACATGGAACTGCCACATCATGATTCTACCACATGACAACCACATATGGGCCATGTGGGACTACCACATTAGCTTTTCTAGGGTTTAGGTCATCAATGTCTCCTACTTGGCATCCATATGGTCACTTGTCATATTCTCATGGTTATGCTATGTCAACTCAACTTGTGGGTCCCATAGTGTCCAAATCCTTTATGCAATCCAATGATTTCACATTATAACTGGTTTTAGGGGAAATTGTGGTGTACCTAATTTTTCACCTTGGCAAATTCTCACAACCCCCTCACTATTAGATACATCATTTCCCCACAGGAAAATCCATCTCTTGTGAAAATATTCACCCAAGTGGGGCCTACCTTAGATACGTCACCAACCCATAGGGAAATCCAGCCACACACAATTATTCCACCACACTGAGCCCCACCCCAAATATATTGTTCTTTCACCAAAATCCGGTTTGGCACATATCTAGCCCGGCAGATATTTACATTAAGCACAAACCCCCAAATCAATATGATCTCAGATAACTTATCCATTAACTTCAATATCTGGCTCTGATACCATTTGGAATATGCATCAAGTCCCAAATCGTCTGGATACATTATTAACCCATCCGACGCCATATACAAAATATGACTTGTACGATGCTTAGACTTATAAAATTTGATAACTTCGAGGGACTTAGCCAATTTTTTCTTGAACCTGGCATTTCTAAAAACACCAATTATATAGGAATGAAATCCTCATCCAAACACTGAACACTCCAAATATCATATATAGTCATAATACAATCAATGGATCTATCAACATGCCTACAATGAGGCACTAAAACAAGCTAATTCATAGCTAATACTACACTATAAACTCAAATACAATAGCATTATATTATACCATAGATTAAATCCCAACAACACTATCAGATCCACTAATATATCCTACATTACATCATTCTTAGTCCATTTCTAGGAAAGATAATCAACAACCTTAAGAAGTTAGATATGTGTGATATTCACAACATATCAGAAAATGGAATTCATCCATTGTAACAGTCTAGCTAAGCACATCAACCATCCATACATGTTCAAGTAAATAACTATGTAAATCCTGAAGATACTAGAAAACACGTAGATCCATAAGTTAAATCATGAGCATGAAGGTACCTAAAGGAAAACATTCACCATGATCATGTAGATATCTCAAAAAAATTCTTGGGGTAGAGTTATTCCATACACACGCCTCATAAGTTGAACTCCTAATGAGATCACCCAAAAACATTGCAACAACGGTCTATCCAAACTTATATCTATATAAAGATAACAAAAACTTATGAAATCACAGTTAATCTTGAGTGCTTTCAGATCACCAATTAGGGACATATAAACAACTTCCAATTGACTAAGAAGGTTGCAACCATGTAACTCAAACAACTCATAATCACCATAGATATACAAGTTAGTTGGTCAACCATGGTAGCGTGAGTTAGACATTCTTACATAAATGACACAACAATAATAATTACACATAAGCACAATAAGGCATATCATATCATGTAGTATAAAATGCATAACCAAGAATACTTATTTGAATAGATTTAAATGTTTAGAAACTGAAGGAGGTACTTCCACTCTACACCAAACCATAAGCCAACTACATTGCAATCTTTCTTGCAATTGACCACCCTTGAGCTGGATCCAAGGTCTAAGGAAGTGCTTGCACAGGGAAAGTGTTCACACCAATGTGTTGAACATGATTTCAGGAGATGGATTACATTGTTCTAGTGCTTCATCAACTTAACATCTAACACTTAGTGGTCCATTCACTTGTTGAATTTCACACAGGCCACCCCAATTTAGAGAAGAATTCAATGGTAATAAAACATAACCACTCTATTGATTACCCTGAACATAGAGATTAGGCCATAAGCAAAATGGAGAAGCACCAAAAAATAGGGGGAATACAAGCTAGTTAAGGTTGACCACCTCTAATCTCACAACGTCCAGCCCACCTTCTTCCCTTTTCCTACGGTTTCTAGAGCCCGACTTGGCTCTTCAATTCATCCTATTTTTCTTGATCTATGAGAAGGAGCCTAAGAAATGGGCACCACCTTCCCATTTTTACTACCTAGTCCAGTCATGTCCCTTCATATGTCAGGAGGTGGCTCGACCTATTATGCCACTTCCTCACTCCTCATATGAGGCCGCCACTTCAAATTCTTCACCTTGTAATTCTCATCAATGAGCTATATTGGCCACTACATGTCAATGACCCATAGCAATACACCCCCTTTTTTCGCAAAACGGATAGCGCCTGATCGATGTGTCTGTGTCGTTCAACTATCATCATCAACCCGATCATCATGTTATATTGTAAACCCTTTTTGCATGTGTAAATTGTAAATAATCTTAGTAGATCCGTGTCATGCATGTAATTGCCTAGCTAAACCTAGTTTTCTGGTGACGATCTACATTCTGGGAGGTTTTTTGTCTCACCGATCCATTCTTGGATGGTCAGCAGAGTTTTCCTTCAGCCTTACCCCAAATCCGGAGTGGATTTTCTCATTAGGATCTTAGGTGAGTCCTAGTCTTCTAGATCGAGTCTATGTAAAAGTGATTTGGGAATAATCCTAACTATTTGGTTAGGTTATTTTATTAAAAATTGCTTGGTTTCCTGGATTTTATTTGTGTCGCAAAATTTGGTAGTCTGTGAGGGTCTTGAAAATGGGTTTTCAACCTTGAGATGTAAAAAATGTGAAAATCATGATGTAAAGTGTCCTAAGGGCTGGAAAAATAATTTATCCCCTCACATGTTAATTAATTAAATTTTCTGGCCAAAATTAATTAAAATCCTATGCCAGAAATTTAATTAATTCTAGGTCCTAGGTAAATTTAAATTCTTTGAAGGCAAAATTTGTTGGTCCTTAAAAAAATAAAGTTTAAGAGGTCAAGGGACAAAGGTAAATTAATTAATTTTCTAAGTTTTAAGCCCTTGGTACCTAGGGTTAAGTCAAAGGAAAAATTTTGAGGAAATTAATTCAAAATTTTAATTTTTGAATTAATTAAAATCATTTATTGAAAATTTCGAATTTCCTCAATAATTGAAATTTTCAATGGATGAGATTAAAAGAAATTTTGATCCTCATCAATAGTCGAGATTGCTTTGACATGGATCACTTGAACTAGCCATTGGAGGATTTATCTTTAAATAGGAGGTCATTTTGTCAGTCAGGATCATCCGATCTTTTGATCGTGTACTAAGCGAAAAGCTCTCTTGCAAATTTTTATGAGCAACAAAGAAAGACTTTGGGGTTAATTTATGTTGCTATTAATCTTCATGGAAATATTGTAAGATGTGTCATTTTCATGCATAGATTTCTTTTTAGCCATTGATGACAGCTTTCTGCAGAATGATTCAAGTACATGTATCTTGCTCAGTCGCTAGGGTTTGAATGATAATTTAAGTTTTGAATGTAATAGCAGGTATCTCTATTAAATCTGAATTTTATTATCATTTTCTCATTGTATGTTGATGGTTGAATTGAGTTTTGCAAGGAAATTCTTGATTTTTTAGATCATTGGGCATTTGGGGAAGTTCTTGGTTGAACCAACCATCTCCTAATTCGTGTTTTCTGAAGAGTCCAGGTTGAATTTAATCCTAGGCTTATCATAAGATATTTTTTATGGGTGATGCATGAAGGGTTTTGAGCTCAGTACCTCTAAAATTCAAAAAAATTATTTTTTCTAAGCTAAATCGATAGATCTGGCTGTTGAGAGCCTCATATTATTAGATTTGGGACCAGAGTTGGACTCACACTCCCTAGATCTGATAGATCTACCATTCATGTACATAGATTTGTAATTATGTTCAGTTTTCTAACTTGGGTTTTCTGGGTTTTAGTTTTTTGGGTCATTATACATATCATTTGGGTGCTTCTTGTTTTCTTTCAGCTGCAGATCTGAAGCAAAAAGTTATGTAGAGTCCAGATCTAGGCCCTGGAGGGTATGATATGGATCTTTAGGGTTTGTCACGTGATTCTTCAGGGATATCATTCAGATTTTTTTGTGCAGTCCAAGGGTTTAAATGTAAATTATTTTTTTTAAATATGGAAATTTCTTGATGGTTTCACTAAAAATCTTAAGTAGAAATATATCATTTTAATCAATTTTCCGAGAAATTTGAAGCAAGGCTACCATTTCCTGTTGCGTTTATGCTATGGAAAATTTCTTTTTTTTTTTTGGTCTCCCTTTGCATGTGTTTTTGAGTTTCCTCTCGTTTCTGCACTTGTACATTTTCATCAAACCCTACAAAAAAAAGAAGCCTGTAGTCCATATGCTACTCCTTCCCAACTCTCCTTGCTCTATGTTGCTACCATTGCTCCCTTTGTCCACCTATCCCATCATTGCAGTCTTCCTCGTGCCATCGTTCCTCCCCTCGGTTCTCTACACTGCCTAGCCTTTTAACCCCACAACTCTCCTATTTGTTGCCCAAACTCCTCCATTCCACTGTCCCAACCTTCTTCTCTTTGACCTGCAGAATAACAACAACCCCAGCTCCCTCAACCTTCATTTGCGTGGCTCCATACGTTGCTCGTTCCAATTCCCTCGTTCTCCCCTTGATCCAACCTTTGACTGCCTATCTAAAAACTTCCATGGAGTCTCTCCCTTGCCATCCTCTGCCATCGAACCTGTCTGCATCTGCTCTCCACCGCAATCCTCTTGTCCGCACATACTTATGCCATTGAGTTCCTGCAGCTGCAACAACAATAAACACAATCGACTTTCCATTTTTTTTTTTTTTTTTTAATTTTATGTATGTATTTACGCGGGTTAGGGTTTAGATGGATTGTTCAACATTCATTTTTCTTTTATCTCACGTGTAGGTTTAATTTTTATAATTCCTTCGATTTCCTTTTGGTTTTGTATTTTATCTTAAGATTACTTTCTTTTATCGAATTTCTTTTTTATCCTTTTATTTAGTTTGTATATAGTTAACTTATGTGCATTCTTTTTAAATTTCATCTGATTTCATTTAATAAAAAATCTAAAACTTTATGAAAAATTAAAAACTTTTTTTATTTTATGACATTTGATTTCGTTTTTTGTTTTTTTGTTTTGTTTTGTTTTTTTTTTTTTTCTTTTTTAAAATATATTTTGATTCTTTATTTTTTACAAAATTAAAAGAACATTGAAAAAAAAAAATCAAAAGTCCTAAAAACATTAAAAATTCTAAAAATCCTAAAAAAGATCTAAAATACTTTAAAAAATCTAAAATATTTAAAATTTCAAAAGTCTAAAATAAAGCTTTGGTGACTAAGGAGTTTAAAATAAATTGAAGGGGTTTTCGCTTAACATTAAAAAATTTAATGTGGCCTATGTCCCATTAAAAATTTCGATTTTTTTTTTTTTTTTAAACCCGTTGATTTGTTTTCCTTCTTTAGTTATTGCCTAAGGAATAATTAATATTTAACTTTGAAGATCCTTAGTGTTATTAAATTCATGATCCTTCTATGGTCAAAGTGTGATAAACGTTTTAAATCATATTTAGCTATTGGAGAAAGTTAATTGAATGTAGATCTGGGCAGTTCATGAAAATCATTTTAAATCTGGAATCTCTTGCATGATATAGTTTTGGGCATTTATATTAATTGTCATTATTCATCACATATTGGAAAAGTGTTCTGGATAACTTGTTTTACGTTATCTATGGTTGATTTAGCATAAAGGCACTAGTCTATAATTGTTTCTATCTTGTGGTCATGTCTTTGTTAAGTTAGTGTTTAATATATTCATCTAAATTAATCTAGATTCATTTAGATTCATCAAGTTATCCATCATTAAAATCTCCTAGAGCTCATGATGCATAGGCTTTCTCATCTATTTACCTTAGGGACTACCCCCCCTTGACTTGCCTAGGAGAGAGTCTAAATGGCATGAGTAGGGATTTAAGAGTGATAACCTTTACTCTGAGCATTGTCGCGGTGCCTAGACACTTTGTGCGACAACATTTTTGGCATCGTTGGCAAGGACATTTTATTCTCGACATCTCAATGACATTTCCTCATCATTCTTCTCATATTTTCTCATCTATTCATTAGTCAGTCAAGTGACACAACATTTCCTAGCGTCATTTGATTTTTTCATTGCCCTATCTTTCATCATCTCATTAATATTTTCATCTGCACGTTTAACACCTGGACATTTCGGTTCGTTTTTTGCTTGGATGGTGACTCCACTTCTTCCATTTATTATTTCTCAAACAAAAAACCCTCCCTTATATCCAGTTGTTTACCTTTTGGATCTTAGAGCTAGATTCATGTTCAAGTGGCGACTCCACTTCTTTCATTTTTTATAGGAATTTCTACTAGGATCCCGCTTCTTGTGGATCTCTTGATTTTCTTGAGCAGGGTTTTCTCTCTAGCATCCATTTGGTCCCTCATTGTTTCTTCAAGTAATTCATCATGGATGATTCGTTTACCCCATGTCATTTTACTGATTTTCTCCATGATATTTTGGAAGTAGCCATTCATAAAATTGTCTTTGTTTCCGGGTGGTGATTTAGTTGTTGTTAGAAAGCATCTATGCAAGTTTACTCATACAATGCTCGTATATTGTAGTTCTCCCTAGTATGATCATGAAGATGTCAAAATGCGTCTATTTTCCTTTTCTTTAGAGGGTGATGCTTTGAATTGGTTTAATAATTGTCCTGAAGATTCTTTTGCTTCTTTACAAGACATCGTCAATGCTTTTAAATATAGACATGGTTATCAAGGTAGCTCACCTTGTGCCCCTAAAATTATGCAACTGAATGAAAGTGATATTGTGAAGGATTGATCTGTTGATGAAAGATTTCGAGACAATTCTCCATATCAGAATGTGCCATCCACTTGTACCGTTGCATATCAAATCCATGACAGTGGGAAAATAGGGACAAGTTGTCAAATCAGTGTCGACAATGAAAGGGAAAATGATAAACAAATTATAGAAGAACTAATGCTGTTGGTAAAAAATATAGAGCTTAATCAAGAAAAATTGGTAACTGATTACATCAAGGATATGAGAACTTTATACACCCACCTGGAAAAACATGATAAGGAGATGGAAATCATGAAAATTAAACACTCTGATCACGTAACCGACATGCAAAGTCAGCATGCTAAGGAAATGGAAACCATGAAAGCTAATCATGATAGGGAAATTAATTATATGCAAGACAAGTTATTAGCCCTAGCGGAAATATGATGATCATGGAATTCAATCATTCAAATCAAGTGATTTCCATGGAAGCAAGTTATCAGAAAGAAATAAGTGCGATTCAGAACAAGTTTTCAACTATGGATGAAGAAATGACCATCATGAGATTCAATTATAATAATTAGTAGGGAAATCATAAGAAAGAGATAAACTGTATGCAAAACTGTTTCATGGGCATGAAAGCAAAAAATGATAAAATTATAAAGGACATGGAAGTTGGTCAAATATATCTTCAGAATAGATTATTGGCCATAGAAGAAAATCACGTACCATGTGTCATAAATATAGATGGAATACATATCATCGAGAACATACTAAAAATAGTGGAAGTTAATCATTCTAATCAAATGTCCATTATTCAGAATCAAATAAAGGTTATGCAAGCTAATCATGTCACTCTGCAAGAAAGATTCGTGAAAACTGAACTCAATCAAGCGAAGTTAATATTAAGACATGCCAGAGGAATGGGTTCATTACATAAAAGTCTGGAAGAGAGGAAATCACAAATCCCGTCTTGTTGTGAATATCCTGAGAAAGAAGCTATCTCCATTAACGAAGATTTAACTAAGAATGACATAATCAAAGAAGAAATAAAAAAGGGTCAAGTTATAACTCATGATACCTGTGTGACTGATCCATCATTCTCGACAGAGCAGATGTAGAATGAAGAAAGACATGTCATGCATATCTTACATACTTCATCTGAGAGCTTTGAAGCATAATGTTCCATGTCATCAGTGATGCAGTCTGCCACAAAGAAAAAGAGCAAGAGAAAGTGAATGAGAAAGCGATTTGATGCATTAGATGGTCGCAAACAGCTTGATTTTTGGATAGGAAAAAGTCCTACCGTATCTACAATTGGACATAGCACATTCGAGAAACAGCTGACAGATTTGTCGGAAAGTAGGCAAATTCTCAGCATGCACTATGTTGAACACATCTGATTCCATGGGGCATTTTTGTATTGTATTTCTAACCTTATGCCCAGTTATTTTAGTATTTCATTTTTTAGTTAGATTTGTGTTATTAGACTAGTTAATAAATGAAGAGCTTATATATTTCCTGTGCTTAACATTATATGATGATTTCTTGGATGGATGCTACTTATGTTATATTGTGTGTTGTGTGGATGCAGATTCTGGATTCTCACATTCCTCCATTGTAGCAACATGTCCCCAAGTAGAGCCAGATTTTGACCACTACGTGTCAACGAACCATAGCAATACACCCCCTTTTTCTACAAAATGGATAGCACCTGATCGACGTGTCCGTGACGTTCAACTATCATCATCAGTTTGATCATAATGTTATATTGTAAACCTTTTCTGCATGTGTAAATTGTAAATAATCTTAGCAGATCCGTGTCGTGTATGTAATCGCCTTGGTAAACCTAATTTTCTGGTGACAATCTACATTTCGGGAGATTTTTTGTCTCATCGATCCATTCTCGGATGGTCGGCAGAGTTTTCCTTCAGCCTTACCCCAAAGCCGAAGTGGATTTTGTCACTGGGATCTTAGGGGAGTCCTAGTATTCTAGATTGAGTCTACGTAAAATTGATTTGGGAATAATCCTAACTATTTGGTTCGGTTATTTTATTGCAAATTGCTTGGTCTGGTAGATTATATTTGTGTTGTAGAATTTGGTAGTCTGTGAGGGTCTTGCAAATGAGTTTTCCCCCTTGAGATGTAAGAAATGTAAAAAATCATGATGTAAAGTGTCCTAAGGGTTGGAAAAATAATTTATCCCCTCATAGGTTAATTAATTAAATTTTCTGGCCAAAATTAATTAAAATCCTATGCCAAAAATTTAATTAATTCTAGGTCCTAGGTAAATTTAAATTCTCCAAAGGAAAAATTCAATGGTCCTTAAAAAATAAATTTTAAGAGGTCCAAGGACAAAGGTAAATTAATTATTTTGCTAAATTTTAAGCCCTTGGTCCCTGGGGCTAAGTCAAAGTCAAAATTTTGAGGAAATTAATTCAAAAATTACATTTTTGAATTAATTAAAATATATTTAATTGAAAATTTCAAATTTCCTCAATAATTTAAATTTTCAATGGATGAGATTAAAAAAAAATTGATCCCCATCAACGATCAAGATTGCTTTGACATGGATCACTCGAACTACCTGTTGGAGGATTTATCTTTAAATAAGAGGTCATTTTGTCAATCAGGATCATTCGATCTTTTGATCGTGTACTAAACGAAAAGCTCTCTTGTAATTTTTTATGAGCAATAAAGAAAGAATTTGGGGTTAATTTTTGTTGGTGTTACTCTTCATACAAATACTGTAAAATGTGTCATTTTCATGCATAGATTTCTTTTTAGCCATTGATGATAGCTTTCTAAAGAGTGATTCGAGTACAGGTATCTTGCTCCGTCGCTGGGGTTTGAATGATAATTTAAGTTTTGAATATAATAGTAGGTATCTCTATTAAATCTAAATATTATTATCATTTTCTCGCTCTATGTTGATGGTTGAATTGAGTTTTGTACGAAAAGCCTTGATTTTTTAGATCATCGGGCATTTGGGGAAGTTCTTGGTTGAACCAGCCAACTCTCGATCCGTGTTTTCTGAAGAGCCCAACTTGAGTTTAATCCCAGGATTATCATAAGATATTTTTTATGGGTGATGCATGTAGGGTTTTGAGCTGAGTACCTCCTCTAAAATTCAAAAAAAGTAATTTTTCTATGCTAAATCGATAGATCTGGCTGTTGAGAGCCTTAGATTATCAGATCTTGGATCGGAGTTGGACTCACACTCCCTAGATCTAATAGATTTGTCATTCATGTACATATATTTGTAATTGTTTTCAGTTTTCTAACTTGGGTTTTCTGAGTTTTAGTTTTTTGGGTCATTGTACATATTGTTTGGGTGTTTCTTGTTGTCTTTCAGCTATAGATCTGAAGCAGAAAGTTGTGCAAAGTCTAGATCTAGGCCTTGGAGGGTAAGATTTGGATCTCTGGGGTTTGTCATGTGATTCTTGAGGGATATCATTCAGATTTTTTTTGTGCAGTCCAAGGGTTTAAATCTTTTTTTTTTTATTTTTTTTTTTTTTTAAATCTGGAAATTTCGTGAGGTTTTCACTGAAAATCTTAAACATGAATATATCATTTTAATCAATTTTCCGAGAAATATAAAGTAGGCCTACCATTTTCTACTGCATTTATGCTTTCAAAAATTTAGATTTTTTTTTTTGGTCTCCCTTTGCCTGAGTTTTTGGGTTTCCCCTTGTTTTTGCACTTGTACGTTGTCATCATACCCTGCAAAAAAAAAGAAAAGAAAAATAAGCCTGCAGTCCATACGTTATTCCTTCCCAGCTCTCCTTGCTCTATGTTGTTGCCATTGCTCGCTTCATCCACCTATCCCATTGCTACAGTCTTTCCCGCGCCATCATTCCTCCCCTTAGTTCTCCACACTGCCTATCCTTCTAACCTCATAGCTCTCTTATCCACTACCCAAACTCCTCCATTCCGTTGTCCCAACCTTCTTCTCTTCGACCTGCACAATAGCAACAGCCCCAGCTCCCTCGACATTCATTCCAGTGGCTCCATACATTGCTCGTTCTGGCTCCCTCGGTCTCCCCTCTGTCCAACCTTCGACTGCCTGTCTAATCCCTTCCACGCAGTCTCTCCCTTGCCATCTCTGCCATCGAACCTAGCTACGTCTGCTCTACACCGCAATCCTATTGTCCACACATCCATCCACCATTGAGTTCCTGTAGCTGCAACAACAATAAACAAAATCGACTTTCCATATTTTTTTTTTTTTTTTTTTTTAATGTATGTATGTAGGTTAGGGTTTAGATAGATTGTTTAACATTCATTTTTCTTTCATCTCATGTATAGGTTTAATTCTTATAGTTCCTTCGATTTCCTTTTGGTTTTGTATTTTATCTTAGGATTACTTTCTTTTATCTAATTTCATTTTTATCCTTTTATTTAGTTTGCATATAGTTAGCTTATGTGCATTCTTTTTAAGTTTCATTTGATTTGATTTAATAAAAAATCTAAAACATTTTGAAAAATTGAAAAGGTATTTTTTTTTTGGGTGACATTTCATTTTGTTTTTTGTTTTTGTTTTTTGTTTGTTTGTTTGTTTGTTTGTTTGTTTTTTTTTACAAAATTAAAAATACATTAAAAAATCAAAAATCCTAAAAACATTAAAAATTCTAAAATTTCTAAAAATGTAAAAAAGATCTAAAATACTTTAAAAAATCTACAATTTTTAAAATTTAAAAAGTCTAAAAAAAAGGTTTGGTGACTAAGGAGTTTAAAATAAATTGAAGGGGTTTTCGCTTAACATTAAAAATTTTAATGTGGGCTATGGCCCATTAAAAATTTCAATTTTTTTTTTCTTTGTTAAAACCCTTTGATTTGTTTTCCTTCTTTAGTTATTGCCTAAGGAATAATTAAGATTTAAATTTGAAGATCCTTAGTGTTATTAAATGCATGATCTTTCTATGATCAAAGTGCGATAAATGTTTTAAATCATATTTGGTTGTTGGAGAAAGTTAATTGAATCTAGATCTAGGCAGTTAATGAAAATAATTTTAAATTTGAAATATGTTGCATGATACAGTTTTGGGCATTTATATTGATTATCATTATTTGTCAAATATTGGAAAAGTGTTATGGATAACTTGTTTTACTTTATCTACGGTTGATTTAGCATAAAGGCACTGGTCTATAATTGTTTCTATCTTTTGGTAGTGTCTTGGTTACATTAGCATTTAATCTATTCATCTGAATTAATCGAAATTCATTTAGATTCATCAGTTTTTCCATCATTAAAATCTCTTAGAGCCTGTGATCCATAGGCTTTATCATCTATTTACCTTAGGGACTACCCCCCTTGACTTGCCTAGGAGAGAGTCTGAACAGCGTGAGTAAGGATTTGAGAGTGACAGCCCTTACTCTGAGCGTTGTCACAGTGCCTAGACACTTTGTGCGATCACAAGCTCTATCAACCTCAATTTAGAATGAGTCATGTTGCATAACACTTGTCAAACAACTAACCCATTGAGTATACAAGAAACCTTGGCATTTAATTCTCCTGGAATGGGTTGTGGCTTTTTAAGAAAGACAAGTGGGAAAGAAGGCTTGAGGCATTAAAGCGACTTCAAGTAAAATAAGTGAGAAATAAAGTTTTCCTCTAGACAAGGACCTGTAAGGTTGTCCAACCTTCAATTTTGTTAATTAATTAATTAATTTTTACATTACAATTAACATATATTTAATTGTCGTTCTAGCCAATCATGCTCCTTCCATGTTGGTGTTACAATCATTGTCATCATTGCAATAAAGAGGGATAGAATAGGGTGATGTTATAAACCTGACCCCCTTAAAGGAACATTGTCCTCAATGTTATGAAAAACTAAGCACATCAACAGCAATCAGACTCTCTATTTACAACCCTTTATCTTAGCAACATTTCCCATGTCTTGAGTTATCATGTCCAATCATGTCATTCATGGTGATCCATATTTTAACAACAACAAATTCGACTCATCACTTCCTAGAACATACCCAATGTATGCTTGATCCAACTAAGTATCATACATGAGTTTTTAGAACCAATTTTCTCTATTTTCCTCTTCCTTGCAGTCACACACCTTCCAAGTTCATGCATCCCCTTCTCTGCTTCCCCATCCCTTTAGGTGATCCATTCCTTGGCAATGCTTCTTCGCATAGGAAGAACCTTTACACCCAAGCCATCTCTTTGGCTTTCTTTAATATCACAACATATTATTAATGTCATATCTCATGGAAATCATAGGTTTCCATTATAATTACAATGGCCTAGTTCTTGAGGTCTTCAGCTCAATTATGCTAGTGTTGTGCATTTTGATATTATCATGTTGATGTTGCTTGCCTTGTAGTCAACCTCATGTATTTGTGATGGAGATTCATAGTTAACCTACATTATAAGAACATGACTCTTATGAGATTAATCATAAAAAATTTAAAGAAAATTAAACCACACTTTCATCAGAGAGATTCCTTAAAATGGTAATTGATACTTATCTATATAGTTACTCTTTGCTTCTTCTAGCTCACAAGCACTGAGTAATTTCATAGACAAATCAAATACTCATTAATTCATAAAACCACACAATATTCAACCATATTTGTCTTAAAATATAGCTCAATGAGTAGTTTCACCACCAAGGGAACCACTTAATGGCATATATACTCCTCCATGCAATCCTTTTGTATAACTCCATTCTCTAGTCCAACTCACTGAGTAGTTTAACAACCAAGCGAAAGAACTTAATGGAATATATACTACTCCACAAAGTCTTATTGTACAACTCCATCCTCAAATGAAGCTCACTGAATAGTTTCACCAACAAGGGAAGCACTCAGTGGCAGATATAATTCTCCATGTAGTATTTTCATACAACTCTGAGTAATCCCCCCCTCTCACTCACCTCCCAGTGAACGTGGGAATCTACCATAAAGGTAGTCATTTGTCAATATGAATATCATCACACCTCCAATATCATCTGCGACCACCAACGCAAATCCCCCCCTCTCACTCACCTCCTAGTAACCGTGGGCATATCATCTATGATTAAGGTATTCATTTGTTGATAGGCTCCCATCAACTACTCACCTTTACGGACCCAGGGAACCCCCATTCCAAGTAGTCTACCAAACTAAGGATTTCCTAGATGGGGTAATCATTAGAGTCTTACAGCCAACTACCATTTTTTCATGATCGAATGACATGTGTATGAAGTCTTATTAGCCAAGTACTAGTCTGGCGTGCTCCACTGCACTTCCCATGGAGTCTTATAGTCAAGGTATAAATTATGAATTTCTCCCATGAGATAAATAAGTTGCCATAGAGATGTGATTCCATTGTGATAATATTCTTTCTAAGATCCATGCTCCATGATTTATCTTATGTCACAACATATAGTTTTCCATGAGGTGCACTCAAAAATTTCAAACTAGAAATTTTAATTTCCTGTATTTGATTCATTCAAAAGTCAGATCTCATAAGTATGAGACTTGTATTTATGTCATTAGGATTCTTTTTAGGTGGTGTTAATTTTTCTTGGTGAATTTGATCTCACACCCCATTCAAACACTCTACATTCAACCTGATCTTTCAATCAACTAACAGTTCTCAATACTTATATTTATGTAATCTCCTTGTTACAAAAGAGTCACAACAACCTAAAGTGAACTCAGAATTCTTATAGCCGTAACAATTCTATCAGTCTAGCTAAATTAAAATTTATTTAAATGACACTATCATTGCACTATACATGTGCATCACATTTACTCCAAGAATTTCATAATGAAATTAAACATTTATTCTAGCTAACCAATGAGTTGGAAATGAGAAATGAATATCTCTAAATTCATTAGCATTTTAGTTCTCCATTTCACTTAGCATGCTTTACAAAATTCATTTCAATCTTTTAAGGTTGAAGGCTTCCTTCCTTAACCGTGCCATTTCATGGTATCCATGCAAAGCAAACATTAATTTGAAACAATAGTTTTAAGCTTCAGCTGAAGCAATTCTTGACCAATTAATTTACTTTACCCTTTTCACCTTGGCTTATTGCTACCTTATTTACTTGGTTGTTATTACCAGTGCTTTCAACTGAAGCCTTTTGAAGGGTTTAGGTGGTTGATAAAATTCATGTTGTTGTAATAATCGTCAGTTCCTAAAATGGTCTTGGAATCACATATTATTCGTAAATTCATAAATTTAATTATCTATAGATTTCCATGAAAACTTCATAAAGAAATTTTCATTTGTATCCAATTCTAGCATGTCCTCATCTTGTTGGTTGTGGAGCCTAATTATCTTCTTTATTTAGAGGTATCACCACATTGTACCCCATTTCGTAATGTGGCGGCAATGCCACACGTAATATATACGCTGCAGGGGGGTCCAAGGGAGGGTGGCTATGACCTTTGGGAGCGCCTCCCCCCCCCCTCGGTGGGGTGATCAGGGGCAGTGCCCCCGAAGCTGAAAATAGATGTAAAATTGCCTTGTAAAATGTTGTAATTTTGTAGTCAATTTGGGTTGTTCATTAAGTGGAGATCTGATGGTAGAAGTTATGTTTAATTTAGGGTTTTTTTCCTATAAGGAAACCCTTTCCTATATATGAGGGAATTGTATTGCATCTATGTATATTTGTATTCTGAGCGAGAAGAGAGAGGAGATTGAGTGAGAGAGAAGAGGGAATTACAACATATCTGTTGTAGGTTGTATCTCTTTAGTTTGCTGGATAATATAAAAGGAAGGACTGATTGTTTCTCCGTGGACGTAGCCCAAATTGGGTGAACCACGTATATCTGTGTCTCTCTTGTTTTATACATTTTCTATGTTTATATTTTTGCAATATTTTATGTGTTCCATTGCTCTGTAATATATAATTTTCTAACACATCCATTCTCTCAAGCTTTTGCACATTCATTTGATAATCATGTGTTGCACATGCACATCTTCCATGCTATTCATTATGATGTCAATTTCCAACCTTTAGTGTTTTCATTCATGCACACAACAAATGTCATAAGTATAATAATAAAATACTAATAATGGTATCCATCAACAATAGACCATTCTCACACACTTTCCCAATGAATACTCCATGTGGCATGGACTTTGCTAAATAACTTCACTATGTTACCAAAAACATGGTAAGTACAAATTTTATTTTGATACCATTTACATAGTGATCATATTTTGATGGTTCTCAACAAATGACCTTTCAAACTAAATCGCATCATTATACCTTACTTCATTTTCTCATCTTTCTCATATTCATAAACTATAAAACATATATCAACCATGCACACTTTTTCATTTAAAGAAACTTCCTTCTTATGTTATTTTCATAGTTATCACATCGTCATTCATTTCGTTCATGTGGACCCAGTTAGGTCCACCTAGTTTTTTGGTTATCTTCTTCTTCTCTCTGTTTCCATTTATCTTATGCACATGGTTTAGCTAGGTTCTTGCACATTTGGTTGGGTTTTACTTAACACTTCTCCATGAGCCCCTTTTGTTTCCTTTCCCACACCCAATAAACTAACCAAGACCAAACCACAAAAAGGTAATAAGAAAGAATGAAAAATAGAGAAGAGCCAAAATAGAAACATATGATGAAATATAAAGCAACATGGCCATGCTCAAAGTCAAAAAACAAAAGGAAAATAAAATTCTAGCCAACAATAACAAGAAGGACATGTAAACATCCTCCTACACGTCAGTCATTAGTCCACAACAAACTTAATCCCTTGAGTTGTGGTGTTTAGTGTGTCCATCACCAACATATGCAATTTTTTATTTTTATTTTTTGGTTAGAGTCCTTCCCAAGGTTTATATTAAAATATGCCCCTAAATAGTTCAAGAAGGACCTTTTCAATATTTTAAAGAGCTTGAAGGGATTCTCCCTCATCTCTCTTCATCTTTGATTCACTTCCTTCTATGTTGCTACTTGTTGGTTCATGTGTCTATAGTTCACATGGTCTATAGTTCACATGAATTATTCTTTTTCTTTCGTTGTTTGTTAGGGTAGTCTTTCTTTAGATGCGACTCTCCATAGTTTCAACGTGTCAATGGTTTTAATTTCTCTCGGGCCTTATGATGTTTCTTTATAGTATTTTTGGCATGACATTCTTCTATATCTTCGAAGGTTGATGTATTTTGTAAGAACCCTTGCATGTATAACATGTCTTGTAGCAACATTTTGTTCAACCTTGCCTATTTTTCTTGTTTTCTAATGAGCCTTTCAATATTAGCTTTGAATTTTCAACTCAACATTCAATCTCCTAAAGGTTTTCATTCTATTAGGGGAATTTTTCCTTTATTCCTCAATGTGGACTTCATCCACGTTGTGTTGTACTATATTTCTTTCCATCCTAATATCTCTTGTTGTAATTGTGTCTTCTTATGTGTTGTCAGACATACACATAGCTATTAGTTATATTAACATAAAAAAAAAATTGACTTATTACCTTGTCATGCCAATACTATGCATGTTGTCTGTTGTTGTTCACATATCTAAAACCCATTTTAGTCAAACATATTAAGAAATGAAAAGGACATATGAACATATTTGTAACCATATCATCACTAATTATGAAATCAACATTTACCAAGATTAGCAACCATGACATATGCAAGTTTAAAGTTCAACACATACGTACATACATACATACATGCATTCATACATACATACATACATACATACATACATACATACCTACATATATAGAAAACAACTGATTAAAATAAATTTTAATTATCTATGTGCGAACCTCTTTAGGTCTAGTATTGAACCTTAACTTTGTATTCCATATGTTCTTGATCCCATCCAATCCAAGTGTGGTACCTAGGCGCTTTGATACTACTATGTAACACTCCATCCCACCCCCTTATATTTCATATGGTTGTGGAAGGTGTTACTTTATAATTAACTTGACCCTCAAGGTTTTTTATATAGATGGGGTTGCAAAATCCCTCTTTTCCAACTTTGTCGAAACCGAAATTAAAAACCACCATCATGTTTATCTCATCAAGAGCTTTCTAACAATATAAAATTTATATTAATATGGTGCCCAAATTAAAAGTTACGGTGAATCAAAATTTGACCAATCACATGGCACCACAATAACATTTCACTTCCACATGGCATCCACATGGAATGAAAGTCGTATGTCCCATTAGATCTAAGCTCACAGTCTTTTTATGCAATTGTACATATATCTGATCTCAAAGGAAATTTTAATGCACATATATTTCCTATTACGCATTATTTCTTGACCCTCACTTTACCTAAAATATGGATTTCCACCTTCACAATACCTACCATGAACCCACAATGCATCCATGTAGCCACAATGACCAATGTGACACCCTCATGTTACTTAAGGAGACTTTCTATGTTATCATAGAGATACCACGTGACATCCATGTGGCGCTGCTACATCAACATGACACGACTCCACGTCATCAATATTTTTCGACGTGGAAACAACATATGGGCCACATGGCATTACCACATCAATTTATCTAGGGTCAACATCATCAATGGCTCTTATGTGGTGTCTACGCAATCCCTTGTCAAACTTTCATGGCATTGTCATTTCAACTCATCTTGCAAGTCCCATAGGTTCGACCTCTTCATGCAATCCAATGATTTCATGTTATATCTGGTTTTGGGGGAAATACATCTATATCTAATTTTGTACATCGGCATACTCCCCAAAGCCCCAAACCATTCCCATGGTAAAAGCTTGTGCTTGTGCAAATATTCACCTAAGTGGGGCCTAACCCAAATACATCTTCATCCCACGGGGAAATATGACCCTGCACAATTATTCCACCATGTCAGGACCCACCCTTGATATACTATACTTCCACCAAAATTTGGTTCGACACATATCTATCCCTGTAGATATTTACATTAAGTGCAAACCTCTAGATCATTCGGACCCAAAATAACTTATCCATTACTTTCTATTGAGATTCACAATCATTTCAAATATGTGCCAAGCCTCAAATCACCTAAATACAATATCCTATCCAGATACAATATTAACCCGTCCAGCCCTAGATACAAAATTTGACTTCTACCACACTTATTCTTATCAAATATGAGAACTTTAAGGGATTTAACTAGATTTCTCCTTAAAGCCTCATGTTTCTCAAAACACGAATTCTACAAGAATGAAATCCTCATCCAAACACTGAACATTCCAAATATTATACATATCCATAATACAATCAATGGACCTATCAACATGTCTATTATCAACAATGAAACAAGCTAAGCCATAGCTAATACTACTATGTAAACTCAAATGCAACAACATCATATTAGACCACATAATAGATCCCAATAACATTATCAGATCCACGAAGATATCCTACACTGCACCATTCTCATTCCTTTACTAGGAAATACAATCAACAATCCTAAGTAGTTAGAGATCCATGACATTCACAACATATCAGATAATGGAATTCACCCACTATAACAATTTAGCTAAGCACATCAAGGAACCATACATGTTTAGGTAAATAACTCTATAAATAATGAATATATTAGCAAACACATAGATCCATAAGTTAAATCATGACCATGAAGGCATATAAAGCAAATCATTCACCATGATAATGCATAGATCTCAACAACCTTCCTAAGGTAGAGCTATTCCATATACATAGATCATAAGTTGAACTCCTAATGAGATCACTTCCAAACATGGCCACAGTATTGAGTTACCAAAACTTATAACTATATAAAGATAACTAAAACATATGAAATCATTGTTAATATTGAAATCATTTGTTATTCACATCACATAACACCTATCAGAGAACCGACCCATTGAGTATGCAATCAACCTCAAGATTTAATTAAGGTAGCATGGGTCATGGCTTTTCAAGCAAGACAAGTGGTGAAGCTGGCTTCAAGCATTAAAGTGACTTCAGGTTAAATAGGTGAGAAAGAAATTTTTCCTTAGGCCAAGGATCCATAAGGTTTTCCAACCTTTAGTTTTGTTAATTAATTAATTAATTAATTTTTAAATGACAATTGGTATATGTTTAATTAGAGGTCCAACTACTCATGCTCCTTCCATGTTGGTGTTACAAACAATCATCATTATGATAAGTAGGGGTAGAATAGGGGGATGTTAACCGTTAATTGCATTATGTTTTTCACATATATCAATATTGTTCAATGAGCGTTCATGTAAGGGATGATTCTTCCTACATTTAGAACAAAATATTTATAGTACCAATTCAGCCACTGTATACTTCTTCTTTTTATATTGCAATGTATCAATTTAAGACCTTTGTGAATTGAAAACATTAGTATTGAAGTCCTCTAACAAGTTTCTAATCTAGATTTTATCATTATATTATTTTTCATCTATCTTGATGCTTTTAGAGTGGAAAATTTTGAGGAATCACCTTGGAATAGTAGTTTTATTAGTGGGGCACAATTTGGAGAATTGGGGTCTAAAACCTCCTAAGGCCACTTTGATACTTTAAATGACTTTTGATGGAAAGGGGAACATTCCCACTTAAGTGCCAAATCTTATGAAACTTTTCTAAACTTGGAGATCTTTCCAAAGGTTCAAGAATCATAACAAATGGAAATTAGATGAAAAATTTATGCCTCCAACAAGTTGACCTATCCTAATTAACCACCATGGTTCAAGAATATGCTACATCAACCCTTGATACTCATGCCAAAGGGGTTAGCCATGTGAGGATTATGAATAATATTAGATAATGGTCAATGTTGTAGCTCTACATTGGAGTTTAAATAGTCAAACCTAACCCATATTTGGATATCAAACTATGTTATAATTGGGCTACTAGGAGAAAAAGTGGTTGTATTCATTTCAATTTTATATTTTTCCATGGGAGAATAGAACAACTTGGGAGTGGAACTGAGAGAGCACAACAGAGGGGGTTTACTTTTTATAGTAGCCCATCATACCACAATTTTCAAGTAACTCCACAAAGAGTGCCTTCTCCTTTTGTAATTGCATTATTTCCATTCTAGAGAAAAAGAGAGAAAAGCAACCTCACCTTCAATATGGGTTTTATGTTGCAAGGGTTTACTAGAGCATATCTTGTGTTCATTGTAGTTGGTATGTGATTGTATTTGATTATTCTCTATTTTCTATGTTTTATATATTACACGCATAAGCATAAAACATTAATTAATAACTTTGGGATTTAAGAAAATTAACCCTCATAGTATATATTTTTGTCTATTTTTATTAGATCTATTGTGATGAACTACTCATTGGAATATCCATGGTAGTTTACAGATCATATTGGTATAATGGAAAGTTTCTTTGGGAATTTTGTGGGAAGTTGTAGGGGAGGTAGGAATTGGTTTAATAAGGAAGTAATAAAACCCATACATAGTTGACAAACTTGTTCATAATAACCATCAAGATATGATAGAGGAGATATTTGCACAGTTGGAAGTACAAGTCACAAATATAAGCTATAATGTGAACCTCCTCATGGAGGACCTAAATAGAAAGCTTGGGTTGATTGAAGAGTATAGAGGTTCCAACTTATAGGTCATGTCAAAGTGAAAATTAGGGGATCTAGAAGATCCTGAGAATGATTCAATGAACAAACTGAAAAAGGAGTAACTGAGTTCAAGTGTTGTGAACAATTCACAATCGCTCTTCAAGATGGAAGCAAAGGTGGACATCAAGTTATTTCAAGGTGAGAACAATGGCTTAAAATTAAATAACTAGTTGTATCATTTTATAGATTAGTTGTTAATATCAACTCAATTAATACCCCCCTCCCCGCCCCCTGCATGGTAAACAAAAAAAGGAATTTGTAATTCTAACAACAATGTCTCTAAGACACTTTCCATGTTTTTATATCTTCCTTAGTATAGTTTACATAATTTACAAATTTCATCATGGGTTAGTTGATAAATATTCCCATCTCCCATCTAGTTTAAAAGATCAATATATTCATCTCTAATTCCTCTTAACAAAATGATTCACAAGGTTTCCTTATCTAATTTCCTCTATTTCAAACTTTGTAAATTATATTGAAAAAAATCAAATGGTCTCCCAAACTTCCATCCACCTTTTGATCATTTGAAATATGTCTTCCATTATATCTTTGGCCTTGCAATAATATTGATAATTTCTCAAAAAATAAATTCATCTCATCCCATGTTCAAATACTATTTCTACCAAGTACCATAAACCAAAGAAGTGTTGCATTTTGTAATGTGGTAGGAAACAAATTCAACATTTTAGTGTCATTGACATAACTGTAATTGTTCAAAGGACATCAAATTCAAATAAAAAAGTATATGGATCTTCATTTGCAAGGTTAGTAAAATTTGGTAAGATTGATGGAGGAATGTTCTTCATTTGTGCTAGCCCTCTTGGATCTTTGATTGTGAACTCAAAGGTGATAGTCTCCTCTTGAGTGAAGCCCACTCCTTCTTCTATCATGTTGTCAAGAATATTAGACTTATGAGATCCCACAAAGAGTCTATATTTTTCCTTGTTAATCCCCGTACCATGTGTTGTCCTAAAACTAGTATAAGAGATACTATAGCACCTTTTTCAAATCCCCAACAATGACACCAAAATGATAGTCTTTTCGGCTACCTCATTAATTATAGTAATATAAAATACATAGATTGAACATTAGCTTATCAACTAGGAATTTTAATCTAATGAGTTTTCTTGAACTAGTTATGTAAGTGACATGTCATTCTTTTGCACTAGTTTATTTATATGATGAACTTGTATTAAGGAGATTTATTTGCAAGTTATTCTACTAAATTGATAATTGGAAAGACATTATTTCATTAAAACTTTACTAAAACCAATTCATGCTTCTTAAATTAAAATGAAGATATTTCTATATTTAGAAATAAACTACAACATTCAAAAATAAAAATACAAAATGGTAATTAACAAATAACAATCTCACTACAAAACACAAGATTCATATAAAATAAAAAAGGAAAGATTCATAGTGTCTTTGAATGATAACCCAAATGAAAAAATGACAGGTTAAACTAATCAATAAATAGAAATAACCAAGTCATCCATAGTTATGGATAATCTTCCTATGCTTTTACCCTAAAAACCATCTTATTTCCTCTTCAAATTTTCAAGTTATCCATAGTTATGGACAATCTCTATATGCTTTTACCCTAAAAACCATCTTATTTCTTTTTCAAATTTTCAATAAGCACCTAGCTAGTCATAATTTCATGAGGTTCTCTTACCATTTATAAGCATAAACAACCATGGTTTTCAACAAGTTCCTTCATGTGCAAGGTGATGGAAAATGCTTCCCAATTGAATCGAAAGTGGATTGGTTGCCCTATTAACCAAAGGATTAATGAGCGTGCAGCTGACCTAAAACATGGGAGAACCAAGTCCTCTGCATTGGCAGAACATGCGGAGAAGACTAATTATCATGTTTGTATTGAGGAAGCCCAAGTGATTGCTAAGGTTACGCATTTTCATCACTAGAAATTTAGGGAAGCTATTGAAATTGAAAAGAGACATTTTAATCTCAATAGGGATAATGGGTGGAATATAAGTAGTTGTTGGATCCCTTCCCTTTCTTCCCAGTGATATCTCCCCGCTGCTTCGCTTCCCCCATTCCCCCCTCCCACTCCCTCTATTAATAACTTAAACTAAAAAAATTTCCCCCTTTCCTTTTTTGCCCTTATCATAACTAACGAGTTTGTTTCTCTTTAGATGGATGAATGAATTAATTTAAAAAGTTTCCCAAAAACCGTTAATGATATAATACTATTTAATAATATTTAATTTAAAGGCAATGTTAAAGCAATATTCTTGACTCATATTGCTCGCAGGGGTTTGGTCTAATGGCAAGCGAACGATTTGCTAAGTCATTCATGCAGCGATGCAGGTCACGAATTCAAACCCCAAGAGTACTCAGGGCAACGTTCAGGCGGGCTGGGGTAGGCCATCCTAGAGGTTATAGAGGTAGCCGATGGGACTTGACCCCATGTAACGCGAGTACGAAACACACGCCGTTGCCGATTCCTCTAGTTGTATGTGTGTGTGCGTGTGTGTGTATATATATATATATATATATATATAATATATAACTATATATATATATATATAGTATTGACTCATATTAAACATTAATATTATTACCCTTGTCATTAAACGAGTTAATATAATATACTAGCTAGATTATAATAGGAGTTTATTACTAAATAATATTACTATTATACTTAGTATCATTATATTAAAGCATTTATGACTCGTTTTAAATAAATATTAATATTATCATTATAATTAAGATTGACATGTAATACATATTAATGTTATACATTAAATTATGATTACCCTTGTTATAACTAACTATAAGGGGTTAATATTAACCATTATAAGATTGATATTTAGATTTGAGTAATATGTTTTGGCTAAATTTTTTTGTAAATTCTACCTTATTATCGTATTACAATTTAATAAGATTTAGTGTAATAATTTTATAAAACTTATTAGATAATCCAAAAATGTATTAAATGGCATTACAAAATACTAATATTTTGACTCTAATTTAGTGATAATAATATTATAATTAAATATTTTTAACCTACCTAACGTCTCTTAATCAATGATGGCCTTGGTCCAATTAAGCCTAATATAGAGGTTTTTCCAGTCAACCTAACCATTGGAAGATCTACTATCCCTATTTAACATGTAGCCATGATTTGATTTTTTCAAAACCTAACCATTGGAAGATTGACATCCCTATTTAACAAGGAGCCATGATTTGATTTTTTAACTTGTTCTAATGATGAACCACACTCGTTGGTTCCAAACCGGTAGACAAAGATTTTCTAATGTGATTTTTCCAAAAATATTTCTAAAAACTTGGATAATATATTTTATGTTTTTTTGTATTTATGCATTTTCACAACTTAAACACACTATAGAAAAAATAAAGTATTGGAAGTAGCTTCCATCTTCAACTCCTTTTAAGAAAATTGTAAAATCAGATAAAATTAGAAAAAAAAGGAAAATTGTAAAATCAGATGAAATTAGAAAAAAAATTGCCAAATCTTGGGAGGAGATTTCTATTCCCGTGATGATGTGCAAGCATTTTGAAAACATAAGGTTACCAAGGTCAAACCAACGAAGATTTCTATTCCTGTAATGATGTGCAAGCATTTTGAAAACTTAAGGTTACCAAGGTCAAACTAAATCAGGTGACCTCATCGATAATCTCAAGCTGTGGACAGCTAAGATGCCGTGGTCCAGACTCCAAACGAACTACTCAGTAAGATATATTATTTGAAAAGAAGAAATTCATGCCAAACACGTGAAAAGAGTACATACAAGAATAATATTTTGAATGGTGTATACACGTGAAAAGAGTACATACAAGAATAATATTTTTAATGGTGTGTACAGTGTAGTTGATGGGATTAGGTTTGGAGAACCCTAAGAAATGGAAAACTCGAGTACGTACAAGAATAATATTTTGAATGGTGTATACACATGAAAAGAGTACAAACAAGAATAATATTTTTAATGGTGTGTACAGTGTAGTTGATGGGGTTAGGTTTGGAGAAGGGGATTACCCTAAGAAATGGAAAACTCTGGGTTTGTATGATTTCGGGAATGTTGGCCCCGCGGTTTTCCTAAAATTTAAAACATCTTTCTTTATCAGAGCCGTCTCTGAAGAAGAATAGGAAAACAGAATTTGTATTCAAGGGGCGGTAGAAACAGATTTTTTTATGAGCAGTCTTTAAAGAAGAATAAGAAGAAAGAACTGCTATTTTTTTCAATAGAAAAAGCAGAGTGAAATTTTATTAAAGAATGTGCAGCTTATAAAGCTATTAATTGTCAGTTTGATAGTAGTTTAGTTTAAAAGTGAACAGTCTCAATGAGTTTTTTTGAAGCGACAAAACTTCACAAAACAGTGAATTTGTCAACAAGATCCAGAAAAGCAGAATCAGTATTCAAGGGGCGGTAGAAACAGATTTTTCTATGAGCAGTCTTTAAAGAAGAATAAGATGAAAGAACTGCTAATTTTTTTAATAGAAAAAGCAGAGTGAAATTTTATTAAAGATTGTGCAGCTTATAAAGCTATTAATGGCCAGTTTGATAATACTTTAGTTTAAAAGTGAACAGTCTCACTGAGTTTTTTTGAAGCGACAAAACTTCACAAAACAGTGAATTTGTCAACAAGATCCAGAAAAGCAGAATCAGTATTCAAGGGGCGGTAGAAACAGATTTTTTTATGAGCAGTCTTTAAAGAAGAATAAGATGAAAGAACTGCTAATTTTTTTAATAGAAAAAGCAGAGTGAAATTTTATTAAAGATTGTGCAGCTTATAAAGCTATTAATGGCCAGTTTGATAATACTTTAGTTTAAAAGTGAACAGTCTCACTGAGTTTTTTGAAGCGACAAAACTTCACAAAACAGTGAATTTGTCAACAAGATCCATAAAGCAGAATCAGTATTAAAAAAAAAACTGAAATCTGAATAGAGATTAAGTGATAGTGGGTGGTCCCTTGCGATCTGACTGACTTCATTTAAAAATCATTCATTCATTTTTTAAAGTCTACTTATTCGCATCCAGCTCCACGCCAAGTGATCGCCTACACATAATTCACGTCCCTCGGGTGTCGCATTTAAAGTTTAAACAGCGATGACCTAAGTTAATTAGACGCAGAGGAAGGAAGATCATTCGGCATCCAGAATATGAGCACCTATCGTAGATTCAGCCGTTACTTTCGGTCATTTAATATGTGCGATATTGTCTTCGCTCTTCTGTCCATGAAAAACAGAGAAAGCGACAGCAGACGGAGGTAAAACCGGATTCACAGGGATGCAGTAAAGACAGAGAGAAGACCGTCGCGCGACTAGTGCAAAAGGAAGGGCCGCTATTGGCAAGCTGTTTGCATTTCAACGGAACATGTTCTTCAATGTTTTCACAGAACAAATACTAAATATTATAAGAATTTTTTAAGATTTTAGGAAAATCCCCTGGCAAAACAATGTCCAAAAGCTATGGCTAAAGATTTTACGAAAACGCTATTTTCTTGATTTTTTTGGGAACCAGTAATTATAGTAAAATCCTTGCCTTGCTATGTTGTTCGTCTATTTTTCGTGCACCTGTAAATGTCGCAAAATGTATGCCTTCCTATGCCGCCGATCTTTCTTTTGTGAGATTTTAAATGTCATTAAATTCATGCCTTGCTATGTATGACCTTTCTTTTGAGAGCCTGTAAATGCTGTAAAATTCATGCCTTGCAAAATATTATTGAAGTGTCGTCATGAAGTTTGTTGTTAAATGCAGCGAAATAACGAGAAAGATTTCATAGATAAAAAAACCGTTACTGCAACGATGTTCTAGAAAGGCAAAATAAATTCTTCAAAGCTCTGCTAAATATCGTTCGGAAAGCAAAATAAATTCTTCAGAGATGTGCTAAGTATCGTTAAATTTCGTTTGGAAAAGAGAAAAGTTTTCCCGCAATATTGTGGAAGCTTATACAGAAAAAAAAAAAACTGCGAATCAAAAGGATCTAGAAGAGTCTAATTGCTTGTCTGCGAAGATAGTTACTGCATGTATAAGACTGGCCCAAATACGATGTGCAATAAAAAATACAGAAAAGTTTCTGCGATGACGCTTGCGCGAAAAGATTTCTCAAAGCGTGTCGTAACATTGTAAAGAAAGCGGCAAAGCAGCTAAGGACGTGTTTGGCCTGAAGGGACGCCATCCCGATTGGTAAATATTTTGTCATAATTGTAGAATTTAACGATAGAATTTATGAATCCGGTCCTGATCATGTTTTGTCGCAAAATTGTAAAGCTACAGCAAAAAGTGCTGAATCAGGTCACATATTCATTTTGAGCGTTTCCTGTAGTGCTTGAGAAAGGATCCCAAAAGGACGGTCTTGTAGTGCTTTATTTCACACAATTCTTGTCTCATCCAAAGGCTGACAAGTGCATTCTTCTGGCTTCGCTAATTGACAATCGCTTTCAATATTAATGTTCCCTATTGAAGCTGAAAGTTATGTGTTCTCCGTCCTTTCCTATTCAAAGATTGACTGGTGATTTTCTTAAACTATAAATTTATTGAAACTGAGTAGAACCTGAAGTGCCAGCCTCCAGGACACAAATCAAACCTTCTTTAGGGATTTTTGGATGTTACTTACCTCATCAAAAAAGTTAAATATCGATTCGATTCCAGTCGCTAAATAATGAATTACAAAAGAATTAACACTGGCCGTTTCTTTGTAACGCGCAGGACATTTGATAGTTGATGAATTCTCTGCCGAGCTTGCTGAAGGTATTGCATCGATTCGATTCCAGTTGCTTAATGAATTACAAACTTATTAACACTTGCCTTTTCTTCGTAATGCGCAAGACATTGGGTAGTGGATGAATTCTCTGCCAAGTTTGGTAAAGGTATTGCTTTTATTGCCGGAAGAGATGACGAAGGCTGAATGCTACCACAACAGAAATTGAATGCATACAATTAACTCTTTTAAGGAAACTCATCCTACTAAGACAGAATTGCCCATAATAATTAGGCAATATGAATCCTTAAATTTTGCAGAACATCCCAGGATGACCCACATAAGAGGTGTTATCATAGAAAAAATCTTCAAGAAAAGATTGTTAGACTATAAATTATAATTTATAGGCATGCATTTATCCCAAACTTATGGAAGAGTTTCTTCAATGAGTTAAGAAGTATTAAAAAGAAATTATAAGATGAACAAAAAGAGAAAGTGAGTAATTATTAATGTGAATGAAAAACCATCTAAATGGTAAGAGTATATCTTCTTGGATTAAATACATTAACCAAAATTTCCTAAAAATCCTACTATCATCGTTAAATCAAATGGAGTTAGACCTTCTAAAATGTACTCACACATGAGTGAAAACTGTAACTTAGTTGCTTTGTGTTAGTGATAGTCTTCTTACAAGGAATGACCACACACATTTTGTTGAATCAATCTACAAAACTGATTACGACTTCTCTAGGCGAGGACAAACCTCCAACAAAGTCCATGAGATACTCTCTCGTGTTAGTGATAATCTTGTTAGTGATAATCTTCTTACAAAGAATGACCACACACATCTTGTTGAATCAATCTACAAAATTGATTAAGACTTCTCTAGGACAGAACAAACCTCCAACAAAGTCCATGAGATACTCTCCCATAGTATGAATTGTGTAGATAGTGCAATGTACAACCTAAGTTCTCCATCATTAAGCTCTCTAGTGTTACAAAGGACACATACCCTAACAAATTGTTCCACCTACTCTTGCATCTTTGAACAATACATATATCTCTACATATTTCCCAATATCCTTTTCCTGCCAAATGATTGGCCATCCTAGAAGTGTGATCTTTTATTATAAACCATGTCCTTATATCCTATGGTAGGCATAACTTGTCCAACATGTACAACAAGCCATTTTAAAACATGTATTTCTTTCCCTTCCACAATAGAAATTGATCTTTCTTTTAACCATTGGTATATGCCTTTGAAACCTTCATCTCTTTGAATCAACATATCATGAGTAAAAGGCTCAAATAGCATCACCATACCACATATTGCAATCTCCTTTTGTGGGATCATGAAACCATCTTTATAAGCTTAATTATTGTTCCTTTCTTGTACCTAATTAGTAGATGGAATTGTGGTAGGAAAATCATTCACTTGTAATGTCTCACTTCTTGCATTTTAATTTGGATTTCCCAGAACTTTAGAGGTTCAAGGTGAATGTGTATGATAGTACTTCCATTTATTAACTAACATAATAGCAAATACTTCTTTTTCATATGTGTAGTCCAATGCTACTCCATTAAACAATTTTGAATAATAACATACTACTCTCCCTCACTGCATCATGATTGTCCTAAAAACAAACCTACATGCACCTATTTCTAGTTCAAATGGTACTTGCAAATTAGAAATGGCTAAAATAAGTTCATTAATGATATTTTTCCTTAGTTATTTGAAGGAATTTTTTTTTGTATCTTGTCTCAATGAAAACTCTTCCATTTGGTGATCATGGCATGCAATGGCATAGCTTATGACTGAAAATTTTTCTATATGAACTTCCTTGTGTTGATCTAGTCCCATGGAACCTCTTATCACTCTCAAGCTAGTAGGAATAAGTCATTAGTTGATGGAAAAATTCTTGTCAACACTCGCCCTCAACTATATCCATTGATCATGTCCAACATAAATCAAGGAATCTTTTTGGAATTTATATTTGTTCAAATTTGTGACTGAATATTCTCTCCACTCTTTCTAGTACTTATGTCACCTGTGAGATGTGTTGTTGCCAACTATTAATAGATATTAAAATTTCATCCAGATATATTTTTTTACAATGGAGTCAATCAATGGATGCAATGCATCATTCATAAAGTGCATTAAGGTTAAAGGTGAATAAAAATAGTCAAAGGGCATAACTAGACATTCATACAAACCTTTCCTTGCCTTGATATTATCTTCCACACTTCTTCCACTTTGATCCTTATTTGATGGTAACTCAATTTGAGGCCCAAATTGGTGATGAAATTGGTTTGTTGTAGCTTACCCAACAAATCATCAATATATTGCAGTCGATATCTATTCTTGATAGTGCCTTTGTTTAAGGCATGGTATCCAATGCACTTTCTCTAACTACATCCTTTCTAGGGCCCATTATGATTGGTGAACCACATGGTGATGTGTTGGGCATAATGATTCCCAACTTTAACAATTGTGCAATTTTTTCTTCTCTTTGTCTTCTTCTAGGACGTATTGTTTATACAACCTAATATTTTAGAATGGAGACTTTGAGAACAACTAAAGCTCATGCTTAATCTCTTTCTTGGGTTATAACCCCTAGGGTTCTAAACATCCCCTTATAGGCTCCGATCAACTATTATACTTGCTAACGATACTTATTATTGCATCCTTCCAAGGATGCCCTCATCTCTAGTTCACTTCACTTTCCTTTTTTCTTTCCTTCTATTAAGAACAACAAGAAAAATTTCGTGGAATTTTCAACTATTCTCCTAACCTAGTTAGCATTAATTAAGGATAGTTTATCCTTTCCCTTATGTGCACTCTTCCCATCTATGATAAGTCAATATTGGTTCTTTCACATGTAGGCATGAGATTTGTAACACCCTCCTCCCATACTTACCCAAGCTGTTACATGGAATTTTGCATCTACGGATAAGCACAACTTCCCTAAGTGGGTAGCTACACTTAGAACAACAAAATTAAAGAGTTTAACCTTTTCCTATAGAAGATAATAAGAAAAGGGACCTACTTGTTATCTTTTGCTTCCCTTTGTATCCTTTGAATAGCTCCCATCACTCCTTCTCGAACTAAATTCGCTTGATCAGTACCTGCAATCATAAATAGAGGACAAAAACCAATCAAAGCAAGAGATATATCTACTAGAAGCAAATGGAATCGAAAGCATTTACACATATAATCATCCTACATAAAGACAAGAATATGGGAAAAGGTGTAAACAAATTTATTAAGTAGAAGGAAGAGTTACAACCAAATAAGTTTGCTCCCATGTCACTCATCCAGCTTGAGTTCCATCCTTCACCATACCAAAAACCCAACACTTTGGCAGCATAACAATACTTTCTTATGATCTCAAACCTCAAACCAATAGTATCTCCTTACGATTCTTCAAAGTCCAACCCTTAATCACTATGATGAGTGCTCAATTTATAGGGAAATGGAGGTGGTTTTGTCATAAATTGGGCATTGAATGGCTTTCCAATTTGGGAGTTTGTTTCCATGGAGGAAGGGATGAGAGGATAGGAGGTTAATTGATTCATTCCCTATCCAATTTTGAGCTCATAAGAGAGGATAAGAGGTGGGAATCTTCTAGAATGGTCTAGAATGTAGGAATGTCCCCAGAACCTTATGAAGATTTCACTTAGTCTTGCCCAACTCAGGTCAAAGTGGGCCTAGGTGCTCTGCAGAGCAGGCTTGAATGGGCCTAAGTACTCTGTAGAGAATTTACCCCTAACCAAGGCTACGTTGGTCCCTCAAGGTGTCATTTCAGGATGTCTTCAGGCCAAGAAACTCTCAAGAATGATGGAATTCAATGTGATGACTTGTCTAGGGGATGTTGCAACTGAATTAGGGTTTGATGAGCCCTAATAGTATTGATCTGAATGTTGGAAGTGATGTACCCAAATAGACCTATAACAGTTGCCCCCTAAAGCATGAAGTTGAAAATGATGATGTCGAGTGATATGCTTTACGATGTGATGAGGAGGTTCTGAAGTAGATGGTGACCTGCATCAATTACAATACATAATATCATGATATTTTGGATTTTTTATGAATCACTGAGGGAAGGCATACCCATGCTCAACATATAAACTTTTCATTACATGTACATAAATCAGATAGTCATCTATAGATATAGACCCATGATAGGAGGACCATCTGTGTAAAGCCATTGTACAGATGATTTAGTACTCTCCTGCAATCGCAGCCTAAATGGATGAAACTAGATCTAGGGTCTTTTATCTCGTTCAATCGTTCGCTCGAGTACAAGTCTAACCATGTGAATATGTGATCTGGAGTCGAACATGGGAAGACATCGTCTGTTTACTAGCCAATGATGTAAGTTGTTACCAAAGGTGAGATAAATCACCGATAATGATAATGATCCTTAAGGTACTGTAGTAAAGTCTATATGGTGTGAATGGATGTTTTGATGTCGAACACCATACAAAGTCTTTTAGTCAAAGGCCAGTGATGTCAACCTATTGCCGGAAGCGAGAAACTTTCCATTGATGTATGTAAGCCTCAAGGTACTGGAAGGGTGTTTCTAAGTCAACTTCTTGGATAATGTGCTGACATTGACAAGAAGCGACTCATCACAGGAGGGCCTTGATGTATCTCACATCAATGACATGAAACAAGTGTAATGCTTTTTGGAGACAGAATATGACTGACGACACAAGGTTTGGGAATGGCAGTCATGAAAATGAAGGTTTATGAGTATTCAAAGGATGAATTTTACTGAATGACTTCTCTTGAACATGTCAGTGACACTGAATGAATTGGTAGCATTGACCCACAACCGAAGTGATGGATGGTGTGATAAACCATAGGTATGATAACCATCAAGCAAATTACCCAACCCAAATAGTCACAGAGATGAAGTGAAAGTTTCATGTACAAGAGAGACCTGCTACCATAAAGTGTTTTAACCCTTTTCCCATTTCTCCAGTCATTGTTGACCAATACCTCTTTATTTTTTATCAAGCTTAAGGAGGATAACATATGCTTGTTGTATAATTCCACCCTTTGGGTGAATCCATAGCTATGTGATGTTTTAACAAGTCTAGCAAAGGTGAAACTTGGTCTTGTCATGATGGACAAGTTTGTCACTATTTGATGTTTTAACAAGTTTAATGACAATGATAACTGGGTTCTTTTCATGTTTAGAGAGTTTGAAAAGGGAAAAAAATAAAACTCCACAAGTTCCTTTTCGTAAATTTGTCTCTCAAGTCTGAAAAAGCGTAAAACAATACCAGAGAGAACCTATCCACCATGTTCGATCAACATATTCCTTTTTGATAAATAATCTATCTCAGTCCAGAAAAGGGTTAACATTTACTGAGTAGATGTCGTTTCCAATTCATTTATGAGTTAAAAAGGACAAGCGCTCGGGAATCTTTTTATATTTCGAGTGTCTGAAAAGAGATTAAAGAAGACTCTACTTAGAGGAATGAGTGGTGTCTAGGATAGAAACTGGTTCCGATGATGTTATAACTTCTCAAAACATGTTGATTTATGTGAAGAGGTTGGCTAATAAGACCACTCATTACAACTATTCCTCAAAAAGGGTAAAACAACCAAGTGAAAGCGTATGATGAGCCAAGCAGATAGTGATGATGGAAGGAGAAAAACCAAGGCTCATCTGATGAAAGAGGCTGATAGAATGGCAATCACGAGGGTTAAAATGGATATGGGTTCATTTTTGCACAAGCTTGAACTATAGGGAACTATGCTTGGATTCAGTTTCATTTTTACAAAATATTGAAACAAAAAGCTATGCTTGGATTTAGTTTCATTTTTACACAAACTTGAAACAAAAACCTATGTTTGGATTCAGCGTCATTTTTACACAAGCTTGAAAAAAAAAAACTATGCTTGGATTCAGTTTCATTTTTACACAAGCTTGAAACAAAAAACTATGCTTGAGATTCAGTTTCATTTTTACACAAGCTTGAAACAAAAAACTATGCTTGAGATTGGTTTACATGCCTCCAGCATGATGACTCGATTCTAGGTGCATGACCCCAAGCTTTATTGCGTTCACCTAAGTAGACTAATCGTGGCTATGAGGTGGATAGAATGAAGGTTCATATATGAGATCAAGTGAAAGACTCAACTGGGAGTTTTACGAGATCTAATAAAAGACTTGAATTGGAACTTTGCTCTAGGGGACCTTGTTTCATTTTTTAATGAGCTTGACACAAGACAAGGAACTTTGCTTAGATTCCTTGTTTCATTTTTTAACAAGCTTAACACAAGACAAGGAACCATGCTCTAGGACCTGTGCCATTTTTTTTAATGAGGTTGACACAGTAAAAGAACTATCCTCATATTCCTTGTTTAATTCTTTAATGAGCTTGACACAAGACAAGGGACTATGCTCATATTCCTTGTTTTATTTTTAATGAGCTTGACATAAGACCAGGAACTATCTTCATATTCCTTGTTTCATTTTTTAACAAGCTTGACACAAGACAAGGAACTATGCTCATATTCCTTGTTTCATTTTTTAACGAGCTTGACCCAAGACAAGGAACTATACTCATATTCCTTGTTTCATTTTTTAATGAGCTTGACACAAGACAAGGAACTATCCTCGTATTCCTTGTTTCATTTTTTAATGAGGTTGACACAAGACCAGGAACTATCCTCGTATTCCTTTGTTTCATATTTTAACGAGGTTAACACAACACAAGGAACTATCCTCATATTCCTTGATCACAACGTCATGAATACTAAGAGGTTCTCATCAGATGGGAGAAAAATGCTCTGGAAGGGATCCATAGCAAGGAATTCATTAAATAGATCTAGTTCCAATGCCCCAAGTGCATAATGCACAACATCACATAATTGATCATCAGTTGATGTAGGCATGGAATGGGTTGCCACATAATTGACCTGTGGCGGGGAAAATACCATTGGGACAAAAGGACCATTTAGGGAATATGGTTGACTGGAAGCCATAGTTGGATTGGGAAATGAAAGCTGGTCAACGATGACAATTCTACCTTCATGCAGGAAACACATCACTCGAAAGAGTGTTGAAACAATAGCTCCCATGTCATAAACATAGTCACGCCGAAGAAATAAATTGTAATCTAAAGGGACTGGGACTACCATCACATTGAGATAAACAATTTTTCCTCCCAAAGTAATAGGCAACTGAGGAAGGATCCCTAATGGTTTACTAGTTCCTCTGTTAAAAGGCAATAGATTTTGGGTAACAGGCACAAGTGGCAGCGAATTGAGCGGTTGCCAAGTGGTGGAGGAAAGGATACTCACAGATTTACCTTCATATATAATAGTTCAAGGTATGATAATCTTACAAACCTATACTATGATGAGCCAAGCAGATAGTGATGATGGAAGGAGAAAAACCAAGGCTCATCTGACGAAAGAGGCTGATAGAATGGCAATCACGAGGGTTAAAATGGAGATGGGTTCATTTTTACACAAGCTTGAACTATAGGGAACTATGCTTGGATTCAGTTTCATTTTTACACAAGATTGAAACAAAAAGCTATGCTTGGATTCAGTTCATTTTTACACAAACATGAAACAAAAACCTATGCTTGGATTTAGTTTCATTTTTACACAAGCTTGAAAAAAAAACTATGCTTAGATTCAGTTTCATTTTTACACAAGCTTGAAACAAAAAACTATGCTTGAGATTCAGTTTCATTTTTACACAAGCTTGAAACAAAAAACTATGCTTGAGATTGGTTTACATGCCTCCAACATGATGACTCGATTCTAGGTGCATGCCCCCCAAGCTTTATTGAATTCACCTAAGTAGACTAATCATGGCTATGAGGTGGATAGAATGAAGGTTCATATATGAGATCAAGTGAAAGACTCGACTGGGATTTTTACGAGATCTAATAAAAGACTTGAATTGGAACTTTGCTCTAGGGGACCTTGTTTCATTTTTTAATGAGCTTGACACAAGACAAGGAACTATGCTCTAGGACCCGTGCCATTTTTTTTTAATGAGGTTGACACAGTAAAAGAACTATCCTCATATTCCTTGTTTCATTCTTTAATGAGCTTGACACAAGACAAGGAACTATGCTCATATTCATTGTTTTGTTTTTCAATGAGCTTGACACAAGACCAGGAACTATCTTCATATTCCTTGTTTCATTTTCTAACAAGCTTGACACAAGACAAGGAACTATGCTCATATTCCTTGTTTCATTTTTTAATGAGCTTGACACAAGACAAGGAACTATACTCATATTCCTTATTTCATTTTTTAATGAGCTTGACACAAGACAAGGAACTATCCTCGTATTCCTTGTTTCATTTTTTAATGAGGTTGACACAAGACCAGGAACTATCCTCGTATTCCTTTGTTTCATATTTAACGAGGTTAACACAACACAAGGAACTATCCTCGTATTCCTTGATCACAACGTCATGACTACTAAGAGGTTCTCATCAGATGGGAGAAAAATGCTCTGGAAGTGATCCATAGCAAGGACTTCAATAAAGAGATCTAGTTCCAATGCCTCGAGTGTATAATGTACAACATCACATAATTGATCGTCAGTTGATGTAGGCATGGAACGGGTTGCCACATAATTGACCTGTGGCGGGGAAAATACCATTGGGACAAAAGGACCATTTAGGGAATATGGTTGACTGGAATCCATAGTTGGATTGGGAAATGAAAGCTGGTCAACGATGACAATTCTACCTTCATGCGGAAAACACATCACTCGAAAGAGTGTTGAAACAATAGCTCCCATGTCATAAACATAGTCACGCCCAAGAAATATATTGTAATCTAAAGGGACTGGGACTACCATCACATTGAGATAAACAATTTTTCCTCCCAAAGTAATAGGCAACTGAGGAAGGATCCCTAATGGTTTACTGGTTCCTCTGTTAAAAGGCAATAGATTCTGGGTAATAGGCATAAGTGGCAGCGAACTAAGTGGTTGCCAAGTGGTGGAGGAAAGGATACTCACAGATATACCTTCATCTATAATAGTTCAAGGTATGATAATATTACAAACCTGTACTATGATCTGGAAAGGCACATAAGAAGGAAGACGACATCCTACCAATCGATTCTAATCAAAGGAAGTGACCAGACTATTTGGAGGGGGTACCGTAAGAATGAGAGAATTACCCCCTTGAGTTACGAGAATGGGAGGATTTTCCTCTTGTCTTGATGGAACAAGAGGGTTGCCTCCAAGCTCATTGGAATATGAAGAAATGAAGAAAACCTTAGTGGTATCATACTCACTCTCTACGGGGAAGGTATGATTAACTGAAGGTGAAATCAGGTCAACTGTTTCCTCGACCTGTGATTGGTCAGGTATAGACTCATGGGATTCACATTCAAAGAGAGTGGGTTTGATCGATGGTTGATTTGGGTTAGTCAATTCATCAACTAGTGAAGGATTAAGGGAGAGTCTCCTGTAACCAGATGGAAGTCACTGTGGAGAAGCATGACGGTTATCCAACACTTTTTTGGCTTCATCCAGATAGGGACAAAGGTGAATGGGGTGATTCCCTTCACATAACCTACAGGGGAACTTAACTTTACCCTTCTTTCCATGAACTTTACTACCACTATTTGATGGTGTGTCACCAGCATGATCTCCAAAAGTTGATGACACAGGATGATGTGAACGAGTAGACCATTCTTCTAATATTTGAGGAATACCAAAACAATTTCGAAGAAGATGGTCTCCCATACAAAGTTTGCAAGGATATCGAAGTTTGTGAGGCTTATCGGATGGTTTCTCATCAGAAGTTTCATTCGAAGCAATGGTTGCTTGGTTGCCCCCCTGCTGAGTTTGCTTCTTCTTCTTCTTTTTCTTCCTTTTCTTCTTTTTCTTAGCCACCTAGTTAGTAATGCCAATACTTTCACCAGGCAAAGAGGAAGAAGGGGAGGAATAAACAATCGATGAAGAAGGCAAGGGGTCAACATTAGGATTAACTAGAGGTTGATTATTTCCAGTTGTAGGAATATTTAGTTGTGGGGCCAAGGAGGTTGAGAACAATCATACTGGCAATCCGATGGTAAGTCTTGGAAGGAACAACGTAGCCATATAAGGAGCACCAATATTTCTGAAAGGAGGAAAAGGACTAGGATTCCCATCAAAAGGAATTCCTTGATCGGCGGATTCTGGAGTGATGTGGAGGATGTTATCCATGGTAAATTAATTTATTTTAATCAAAATAACATAATGAAACAAAATAGGGATAATATAGGAAAAAGGATTACTAAGCAATTGTGAACTGTAATACACTACCTCGATAAACCAAGGACTTAACATACATGCAGGAAATCTCCCTGAATCCTATGTTCAGTGTATCACAATGTACAAGGTGGCCGACTCGATTACCTAAGGATGGATAACAACATAATGTAGTCCTCCCATATATACCCAAAAGTATGTGGAGGCCCAATCTATGTTAGTGCTGTCTAATGCAAAACCGCACAGTGAGAGCATTCCTTTATACTTTTCGTACTATAACACCGCCCTATATACCCAAAGGTGCGTGGACGAGCTATGATATACTTACGTATGTGGAATGAGGTATCACACTTGGAATGTATCGCAGACAATTAACGATAGATGCTATGTTTTATGATGTTGGAACATGTCTCTAGCCTAGAACCTCTAAATGTTTTGTGTTAGGTGACAATGCTCCATTAGATTAATTGAGATTAATTTTAAGTTGATCTTTCTTAAGAATTTTCCTTTCAAGTTCACCACGTGATGTTTTCCTAAATTCATAGAATGAAACTAATATGATAAGCATTATTTTCATTCAATTTGAATAATGAGAACCTTAGCTAATAGGGATAGAGCAATCAGATTCTTTTAATCAAAGAGCATAGAGCACATCTAATGAAATTTCCCTAAACTATTCCTACAAGCACACACAAAATTTTTAATGCATGATGCATGTTTTATTTTCAATTCCCTTAATGTTTAGATGAACAAAAGGAAACTAAATGCATAAAAAATCAATCAATACTTTTCTTCAAGAAACGAAGACTTTATGACAGTTTCTTTTGCAAAGAAATGAAGACTTTATGACACTTCCTTTTCAGAAAAGACTAATCGATATAAACTAACTTTAAAAATGAATTGATAATGATAAAGAAATAACTTAATAAACACTAAATAATCAAGGCCAAATTAGGGCTAGGAAAGGAAACACAAATTGATTTCAGAGACACAATAATCATTGATCTTTTAACAAAAGGAAATTTGGAAAAAACCAAACTAAAGGTAGGATTTTTGACCTAAGGAGGATCAGTGTAGCCCTGAATGGGAGACATTGCACTTTAGAGTAATGTCATCAAGGCAAGGGTGATCTGCAATGCACTGTGTTCATACCAAGCCTGTGCTAGTGCTATAGAGGCCATTCAAGGGACATTCAAGGACAATTTTTGACCAAAAAACACTTCAAAAAGGCTGAAATAAGATCAATGGAGGCAAGTAAAGTCTACTAGGTGTACTAGGATGAAGATAAACTACCTAGAGCAATGATTGTTCCCCAGTATGGTTTCTAATTTTTTATGTGGAATTTTGCATCTACAGATAAACACAACTTCCCTAAGTGGGTAGCTACACTTACAACAATAGATTTAAAGATTTTTACCTTTTCCTATAGAAGATAAATAAGACAAGGGACATACTTTTTATCTTTCTCTTCCCTTTGTCTCCTTTGAATAGCTCCCGTCACTACTTCTCGAACTGAATTCGCTCGATCGGTACCTGCAATCATAAATAGAGGACAAAAACCAATCAAAGCAAGTGATATATCTACTATAAGCAAATGGAATCGAAAGCATTTACATATATAATCATCATATATAAAGACAAGAATATGAGAAAAGGTGTAAAAAACTTTATTAAGTAAAAGGAAGAGATACAACAAAAGAAGCTTGATCTCATGTTACTCATCCAGCTTGAGTTCCATCCTTCATCACACCAAAATCCCAACACTCTGGCAGCATAACAATACTTTATTATGATCTTAAACCTCAAACCAACAGTATCTCCTTACAATTCTTCAAAGCCCAACCCCTGATCACTATGATGAGTGCTTAATTTATAGGGAAATGGAGGTGGTTTTGTCATAAATTGGGCATTGAATGGATTTCCAATTTGGAAGTTTGTTTCCATGGAGGAAGGGATGAGAGGATAGGAGGTTATTTAATTCATTCCCTATCCAATTTCGAGCTCATAGGAGAGGATAAGAGGCAAAAATCTTCTAGAATGGTATAGAATGTAGGAATATTCCCAAAACCCTATAAATATTTCGCTCAATCTTGCCCAACGCACGTCAAAGTGGGCCTAGGTGCTCTGCAGAGCATGCTTGAATGGGCCTAAGTGCTATGCAAAGCATTTACCCCTACCCAAGGTTGCGCTGGTCCCTCAAGGAGTCATTTGAGGATGTCTTCAGGCTAGGAAACTCTCAAGAATGATGGCATTCAATGTGATGACTTGTTTAGGGCATGTAGTAACTAAATTAGGGTTTGATGAGCCTTAATAGTATTGATCTGAATGTTAGGAGTGATTTTCCGAAATAGACCTGTAACACAAGCTAACTAGTCCACCAGGATAAATATGTGATGAAGAGTTACTACGATATGATTCAAATTTCGAAGTACAGATAAGGAAGTGGAATTGATAAACCAAAACTAAACTGGCCTCAAGATCTACAGGACCCCATGTGCTAACCAATCGCTCCAGGTGCCCAACTCTTGTGTTAACTTGATTTTTAACAGAACTAAACCCCCAGTCGCTCCATGAAAAGACCTCCATGTGATTGTAACCCTCCATTTGTTCCCACAACAAGGCATCCATTCGATTGTAGACTCTTTCACCCAGTTTTGTGCCAACGACTATGATATTTAAGCCTCTTTTCACGCTAATCTCCATACCACTGCCCAAAATTTTATAAAACTTTCCAGAACAATGAATGACACCAGGAAAATCCTTTGACACAATACTTACATAAGAACTTGGCCTAACCAGGCCTATCCATGACATAAATTTCATCAAACACATCATGAACATGTAATCTATAGTTCATAATTACATATTTGATCATAGGGGGCTCATACTTATTTGAGAATCATCAATAAGGTATGATGCCCTCTCATAATAACTGCATTATGATCTAGTAGGTCATTCATCCATTAACATTTCATCTACTAAGTAAAACCTAATGAGAGCCATAAGTAAAATCTGTCATTAACCATGCTTGTAACCAACATATAACCAGATAAACAACAAAAATATAATAGTCACCATAACCACATAATAACAAGTAAATTTACACATAGAACATAAGAGGAAAAGGTATTTTATTAACATATACCAATCCAACCAAGTTAGGGAGTTCCACATGCCACTCGACCATAGATTCGACTGAACCAAATATTTCTTTCAACCAATCACCCCCATGCCATATTCCAAGCATGAATGTTGGATCTCATGGAATAAAATAAGAAAACCAAACTATGGCTTTTAGAGGCCAAAATACCTCAACCCTTAACCAATGATTCCACTTCATGGCCAGACATCACTAACCATCACCAGATCTATCTCTATCCAAGTTGTCTAGGGCTCCAGAGCATTTGTTCCAACTTGACTTCGAGGACTTGTAACTCAACCCATAGTTGTCACCAGGCTCTAGAGCATTTGTCCAACAAGGGCTTCCTGGACTAGTAACTCCAACCACTAAGGGCTCCAGAGCGTCTGTCCAACCAAGGCTTCCAGGACTAGTAGCTCAACCCAAGTTGTTACATGGCTTCCTTTCTTGTTGTTTTTCTAAGTGTCATAACTTGGTGATAGAGCCAACCTTTACAAGGGAATTCTAGTTAGTATCTTGCTATATATTTGGTGCCAATGCTAATCTGAATTCTTGGGCTCAAGAGCCTTTTGTATCAAGACCATTCACTTTTAATGAAGCCTCATGAATTCCTATTAATACTATTCTTTTCTTTATCTTGTAGAGCTCCATCTATTAAATTTTAATACTACATTGCATTATACTACTTGTGATTTTGAGCCTAATTTCACCTTCAATTTGCTCTCTTATAGCTTGTATCTTTTGCACTCTATTCAGTTGCTAGCCTTGCATCGTTTGCTATTGCAATTTGACACCCATATCCCTAGAGGAAACATTCCCAAGGGTGTCCTTATGTTACATGTTTCCCTTACATTGAATACCAGAATGTTCCAAGAATTAGAACTAATTTTCTTCCCCACAACACTCATTTCCTTAACTGTATTCTAGTTTTTTTCTTTCATTCTTTTATAATATGAAGAAAAAAAATTATGCTAAAAAGGAGGGGGTCAAAAGGGATTTTTTGATCTATTTACAGCAACATTTTTTTTGTTATGTATCCCTTGCTTAAATCATAAATTAAGTCTATTTTCTCAAATGTATTTGGGGTTATAACTTGCCTTAAGAAATTAAACCTTGTTTATTTAGTATTTAATTGGTTACTCTTTCATTCACTATGGAGAATTCATTGATGTCACAAACTTATACCAATGTTTACTCTAGAGTCAATATTGCTAAGGTTACATTATGTGTCATTCTTTTGTTAAAGGCATTTTTTATCATGTGGAAACCATCTATTAGTTCTTCTTGACTTAATATTTTTTCCTTCCCATTTTTCAAGAAACTTTCATCATCAACCAAAATCTTTGTCTTTTACTCATGCTAGTATGGAAGTTCTCCATTGACTTCTTGCTATTAGGGCATCCCTTATCAACAACAACACATTTCTCTAAGAGATTGACCTATAATATCACCTTGGGCCCATTAGAATCATGGGTATTTACCCTACATTTAATACATGGAATTCTTCATTAGTCACTAACTTAGTGGTTTCACTTATTTTCAATGTCATCAAATCTTTTCATGCATTGGGATCCACACAATACATCAGGTTCAATTTTCCTCATTAGTGGAATTTCTCACCTATTTCAGTGAGTCTCATTACTATAATTATTTAAAAGGTATCCTCCATTCAATATTCCTATTGGTGCATGCAAAAGATGTATTATTTATAATAGTGCTTCCCAATCAATTGCCTTTAGTTTCCTCATGTTGGATGATGGGGGATGCCTTAATTCCACCCATTCTATGGAGCTGCTTTGATAAAATCCAACTAATTTTCTCTAGGAAAAAGATCCAGAGTCTTTTTAATACCTTTGGACATGCATCCATTAGTGATTGGCTCCCTCACTATTGACAATGGAAATACATTAATGTCCCCTGATCGATAGATTATCCAACTGTTCAACCTCAACTTATCTATTTTCACTTTCTAGGATGCACTTGGTACCTTGACACCATTATCATCATTAGGGGATTTCTTGTGTTTTTAAACCAAGGAAAATTTTAACAATGGAAATTTATCCTAAAGTGTCAAACAATTGACGAAAATTACTAGTCCATAGTATGCTAAATGTATAATATTTTGAAATATTGTTATAAAAATATTTGAATTTATAATGATTTTCTATAGTCTATATAGAATTTTGAAAATTTTAAGGTAAAGTAATTTTATCCTATAAAATTTGGGTGAATCATTTTTAGAAAAAATGGTAATTGGAGAATCTTTTATTTTTATTTTTTATGCTAACAAATAGATCCACTATGTATCTTCTCATGGCTATGATTTCCTTGGACATGGATCCATTGTGTATCTTCTTCATGGCCATGCTTGCTATTATCTTATATATGTATGGATCTACTATGTATTCATTCTGATTACCATGATGACTATTTAAATAGATTTGATTGTTTCATAATGTACCTAATTTGGAAGCAATGCTTCTCCACTCTTTAGCATGGGTATTCGACTCAAGAAGTGAATAGTCTCTAACTTGGTTTATTTTTTACAAGTTTCATTCAAGTCCACTTCCGGGTGAGAAACCTTGGATTTGATATAATGTATTTTGGCCATAATATTCCCTTCTAACCTCACACATGAGGGGACATCTGATACCATAATTTCCACCATGCACATGCTATGGTCTAGCTTCATAATTTGTGCACTTTTCATATAGCCCTCCTTTTTGGAACTCTTTAGAAAACAAGTTTTGAATTCACATATGTGATTCCTATAATAAAACATGTATGCATGTTACTAATCCTGAAGAAAAGCACATACATGCATTTGTTTCCATCAAGAAACTTATGTGTTTCTACATTTTGCACTAAAAAAATTAAATATGCATAAAATAGCATGTGTTTTTGAGTAAGGTTTATGGGTTTTATTAAGGATCCACCTCCTATATCCCATTCCTAATTAACTAAAGTAAATTTTAGGAATATTTAGTTAAGCCTATGTTGGTGGAGGAGGAGACAATATAAATACTATTATGCTACAAAATTACTTTCTATGTGATTGCAAATTCTTCCAATTTTTTAAGTTTCCTCTTCCAGTAAGGAATCCATGTTCCTTGACCAAGCCTCTTAAATCCTCTTATAGAAAAAAGAGTATCTTTCTTTTTCATCTCCTTGTGTTGATACGTGGAGACTATTGGAGTTGAGTCTCATTATCCTAGGGCAGAGGGGCATAGAAGGTGGTTTTGTGTGGTGCTAATAGAAAATAACGATGTGAAATCTACTCTTTTATTATTGTTTTGATTAATAAGACAAACTCACTTCATTCCTACTCGAATATTACTATATTGTGTTCTTATTTTCTCAATTATATTGAATTGGTTGCATTTACTTCTCTAGTGGAAAATAATTAGAGTAGATGCAATTTTCATTAGATTTCACTTGCTTCTTATTCTCTTTTATGCTTAGGATTGTGAAGAGGTTGTGGAACAAGGCTTTATATCAAGAGGAATCTTCAACTAGGATATTCTTTAATTGATATTTTCCCAAGTAATTATTCATTACCATATAATAAATTATGATGATAAACATGTATCTACTATTCTAGGATCATTATGTGCTTTCTATTTTTCCACTATGTTGTGACTTTTAACCCTAGTCTTAGGAACCTTTTTTGCAAATATAAATGGTTGATGGTCTAGTAACTAATATGCTTACAATATAAAAAACATGTGAGGGGTTGAGTAATGGATGAAAATATGGGTTGATCTCTGAAAATGGCCAATGAATGATGAATTAATTTCTAAAGTATAATTGGAGAAAGCTACTTGAAGGTGAAGCAATCAAATCAATCTCTGACACTACCCAGTTAGTAGTGAATTATTTCAAGGAGAAATTTGATCATTTTTAGAATGGTTGTGATCATGGAAAATTTTAGGGGCTAATATTCGCAAGTGGGCTACTTTTCCATGATTTTTCAAAAAAAAATATTCGCCAATTTCCATTCCTTCTAAAAATGAATCGCCCAAATTTTATAGTATAAAATTATTGTACCCTAAAAATCACCAAAACCATATGAACTCTACCTATAAAATAATTACAAATTTAGATATTCTAGATATCAACAAACATTTTATAGTTTTCATATTAGACACTAGTGAAATTCACCAAGATTTATAAACTTTAAAATATATTTCCATCCTTAAAATTTTCTCTGGTTGTGATTATGATTATTTCAATCATAGGTTTCATAAATAAAATTAAGCTACCAATGAATGTTATGGGAGCTTGGATTATGAGACAAGAAGGAGAGTCGGAAGGTGGAATCACTAGTTTATGGATTTAGAGAAGGTGGATAAAGCCATCAAATTATTTAGGGGGAAAATTAAGAGAATTGGTAATTGGTTTAGTGTTGCTTAGAAGAGCACGTGTTGTCCATGGATTTTCACATGAATTGGTGCTAATGAAAGAGTGAATTGAAATAATTTTTAAACACACATTTGGGTAGAAGTGTTTCTATGTTGGCATATCTATAGTATCGTGGTATCAAACTATAGAGTGCATGAATTGTAGGGTTGTAGTTTGACTACTGCATGAATATTGTTTTTCAATGGAAATTGAAAATCTTGTAATAAAGAGAAGAGAAGGACTATTCTTTAATTTATTTTTTATTTTTAATGATAACATTGGCTACCCAAGAAAAAAAATGAGTTGTATGTATGGCTATTTCACCTTAAAGTGATCATGTTTGTGACAAGAAAGTTTGTTAACATCTCATATAATTATTAATGGAATTGATAGAAGTGCTAAGGATTGGAGGTATATTGTAGATCAAGTTGTGAAGGTGTCCCTTGAAAAATTTATTATGTATTGTGGTGAACGCAATGCACTAAAAATGACTCCAACATTTGGTAATTCATGAAATGAAAGTTTTATTTCTATCAAAACCAAAACTTAGTTGTAATTAGTACATTATTTTACCAAAACTTAAATGTAAATAGTAAATTATTTTAAAGTGAATTGGTTATATTTTACTAAAAATAAAAATGACTAAGGGTGCATGACCAATGTTACCCAACACCCCAAATCAAATTATAGTCAAGTTGCGTGAGGAGTAACATTGAGCCAAATAATTCGTGTCAAATCATAACATTAGTGAATCCATTAAGTTTTCCAATCTACTACCATATATTATCTTGTTGGACATTGTGCACACTTCAACAAGAATTATAATTTTTGTATGCATGTTATTTCAAGTGAATGTTGAATATTGAAACTTCACAAAAAAAAGTATAATTTAATAGTGATGATATAATCAAAATAGAATGAAGAACAATGAAGTAGACTCAATGAAAAAATAAGGCGATATAGAAAATTTCAAGTAATATAAAGAGAGAACAAGATGCAGATTCCATGAACGAAAAACGACAATAGAAGAAAGCAAAGAAATAAAAAATAATATTGTAACACCTTCCTCCCACATCTACCCACGTAACCAGCTAACCAGGGTAAACATGTGATAAGAAGTTACTATGATATGATTCAACCTCCTATGTCATGTTAAAGAAGTGGAATCGACAGAAACACACCATACATACCTTCCGCATCAGCAACATGACTCTTAGGAACCATCCCAACCTTTCTGGTAACCAACCTCTCAGTCCCACTGAGTTTTTATACCAATTAACCCCTGGACACTCCCATGATATGGGGTTGCTAGCATCCATAAGGGTTTGTTCACTCCCACAACAAGGTATTCCAGCATCCAGGGACTATTTTTCTTAGCGTTGTGCCAGTGTCACTAGGATTTGAGCCACCTTTTCAGGCCCAGAGCCCAAGTCATTGCCCATAATTTGATGACACCTTCATAATAGAAATATAACAATGGAATGATGATACAAATACAATTACTTAAACAAGCCCTTGATTGGAACCCTACTAGCCATGCAAAGAATTTTGTCAAACATATCACAAATATGTAATCTACAGGTGTAAACAACATATCTAAGTAAAGGGATCTGATACTTATCTAAGAATCTCTAAGAATCATTGATCCCTTATATCATTAGATGCATTATCATCTAATAGGTCATAGAAACATTTTTCATTCATTTACAATTAAAAACATGATGAGAACCATACATAACCACTGTCATAATACATGTTCATAACCAACATAATAACCACAGAAATACAAAGGAAACAACAACCATATAATCCACAGATATAACAAGGATAAATAACCTTATATTAATGATACGAAAGCCAACCTGGTATGGGACTACCACATTCCACCTGATCATAGACATGGTTGAGCCAAATCTCTCTTCATCCAGTCACCCTGCTCCATATTCCAAGCATGAATGTGGGAATCAAATCAAAATAACCAACCAGGGCATCCCAAGGCTAAACCACCTCACCCTCATTAATAGAAACCAGGCTTTACCATAATCCATACAAATCACTAGGCCAACACAATAAACATGTAATAATAGGATTTACCATGATCTCCACCAGATCACTAGGCCAAAACAAGCATGGATGCCACTGGATTTATCCACCTACATCGTGAGGAATTTTTATTGTCTCCTAGTCTCTCAGGCTTTACCGCAATCCACACTAGATAACTAGGCCCTAAATCGACACCCACTCTCTAGGCTTTACTGCATATCCCATCCCAGGATTACTAGGCCTGATGGAGATCACCCACCTCTAGGCTTTACCATATATCCCATCATTCACTAGTCAAGGATTCCTAGGCCTTATGGAGAGTACCCACATATAGGCTTTACAATATATCCCATTATTCACCAGTCGAGGATTCTTAGGCTTGCAAAGGCAACACAAAATTTGACTTTGTCGCAACCCATATTTTAGTTCACGGGTCACTGAGACATGTTCTATAATTCAGAGATCCACCTTGTTGGGTGTAGGAATTGCACTTAAGCAAGCTTCTTCAACACTTAATTGTCAACCCGAGGATTTTGTAAACTTAGAGAGGAAGCACAAGTAATGCTAGAAGTAATCTTGCATAATCAAATAGAAAAAATCACAAAGGGCAACTCACACCAAAGTAATTCTAGTGCTGGAATGTAAAAGAATGCATTTGCGAAGAAATAAAATAAAGGAACTTTCACACCATTGTAAACAATCGTAACTGCTAAAGTAAAACTCTATGTTTATCCTGAGTATAGGTGGTGGCAATTTAACAAGTGGGCCCTTGAAACGTTCTACCTTCTAAATGATTTTCCTTCTCACACTAAGTGGTCATTCCTATAATCTTGCAATCTGCTTGCATTAGTACAGGTACAGAACTTATGTGAGAAGTATATTTTACACTTATACTGAAGACTTATGTCTTCATGTAGGGGCTCTAATCCTTAAGGCTTGGAGTACTCTATTCATGTAACAAGACACTGGTTCTTGTACCGGAACAGAGCTTCCTACACCAAGTATTTCAATTTACTTTTGGGAAAAATAAAAGGGCATGTTAACTATAAAAAGAATTGCAAATGTGAGCAGAATCTGAAATAACTTGCACATGAAAAAGAATGCTTCAATTAATTGAATCACGTAAATAGAAATAAACTTTTAAGATGAAAACAATATTCAAAATTTAAAGCAGAAATTCTTCAGTCAAAGGGTTTTGCATGCAATCAAATCTAACTCGTAATGGGTTCACTATAATATTTCAGATTACTTTTAATCATTTTCCTTAAATCGTGAGGTGTAGACATAAATTAAGATATTGCAACAACTCTCTTTTCTATTTCATGAAGTCATATTTAATCTTTAGAATTTTAACTTTTAGTATTATAAATGATTCCTTCTAATGATGAATGCTTACTTTGCAGAAATAGATTAAATCATATAAAGGAAAAAGAATAAAACACTTGCTATAAATGAAATGGAAAACCAGAGTGCAAAATCCTACATGCACTGGTCCAGGAATGATCGTATTTGCATGATCCAAGAGAAAAAAAAAACCATAAAAGAAATTATAGAACGTAAATTAATTCAATTTTACTTTCACACAATGGATCTATTCACATTTTGACTATTTAATGAAATAAATCAAAATTCTTAAGCAAGGACGAAATTAAGATTTAAACCACACATCTACAAATAAACAAAGTTAACACACCTTTAAGATGATGAAAGAAAGAGGGTAAATGAGCTGGGTCGGTTGGGCCCTAGCCAACTAGCTCGTCTCCCATTTTAGGAAATGAAAATATTCAACACATTAATAACGCATCAATGAAAGATTAAAACACAAAGTGATAAAATCATGATGTGGCTCCTTGTATTAATTCTGATCAGCAAATATACATTATAAGTCCAAGTGCAACCTAGAACGAGGGCAACAATGAGATTAAAAATTAACCAAAAATTACAATTGCACTGTTATTGCTAACTTAGCTCTATATGAGAGATATATTTTATACAACCCTTCGGCCTATGGCCATAATCGAAAATTAAACAGTTTTTCCAAATTGAGCCTTTTGGCTGAAATGAAATAACAAACAAAATTACAAAAAGAAGCTAGCGACTATAATAATATGTGAACTAATCGTTGTTCATACACCTTATCCTCGACTATATCTTTGACTATCCTCCAGTTGAGTTCAACTCTGGATGACTGCAACCAAACTAGATGATGTGGACCAAGATGCCTGCATGAAGTGATCGAGCTATTGCGGAGATCACATAATGAATAGTTTTTGGCAGTGCACAAATCTACCTGCACTAGATCAAGCTAATACAATGATTAATAATTTAACTTATCAAATATTTTAGGAAAGTAAACATAAGTTACAAGAAATATGAAAGGCATGGAATCTATTTAAAATGATTAATTAAGCACCTAATAAACCTTAAACATGAAATATGAAGTTTATGTAGGAATAGACAATATTCTTGGACTAGTGCAGGAATGAGGAGGTTTATGGAGATAAACAAAGATTAGTGATTATGGTTTTGTAATAGGAAGGGTGTAAAAATAGAGCATTTGGGCCTACCAACATCCTCCCATCCCTAAGTTGTTGTGTGTCCTCACACAACCTTTATCTACTATAAAAAAATCTTCAACATAGGGAGCCATCTTTCAATCCTGCACTTGGATACTGATCCTTCCTTTCACTACCTTCGTCTTCTTACCTCGGGCTTTATTAAGTTGTTTGGTCACCTTCTTGAGGCACTTGTAGCATTTAGAAGCCCAAAACTTCCATACCTTCACTTGACATTTTTGTTGTTTGACCTCTTTTCCCAACTCTAACTTCTTCATGACCTGGTTTAATGCCACCAAGTCATGAACTTGATGTTCAAGATCTACTATTTGGTTATTCAGATAGAGGGTAGTGGTATATGTTTCCATCCCATTTGGTGCAAGCACTTTTTCTGCAAATGATTCAAAACATGTACCATTGTTGCCAAGATCAAAGTTACCTTGGCCATTTAACATCTGCATCATAATATCACCAAGGGTTTATGTGCCAAGAGCTTCCAGTCCCTGAGGGTTTCAATACCTGGCACATCTAACTCATCAGGGGTTTTAGTACCCTATACATCCAACACATCAAGGGTTTTAGTACCTATACATTCAACTCATCAAGGGCCTCAGTACCTTGTTCATCAAAATTATTGAAGGTTTCTATGTGTTACGCCTTGTCATCTACCTAACCCTCTACTAGGTCTCTACTTGCACTATGTGTCACTCTTTTCTTCTTAAACTTATGAAGGAAGGCTGAAAAGGGTATGTCATCCTCCTTCTCTGCATTTTCTTCATTAACCACAATATGAGTTGCTACATCTGCGAGAACTGAGAGATTGTGATCTCTAAGTGAAGCCTGGGGTGACTCGTTAATCAAAATCGGGGAGCTGGAATGAGCACAACCTATCCCCGAAGAGACAGTCCTTTTCTTAGTCGAGGTCCTAGTCCCTCTTCTTTTTGCTGAGGATGAAGTTTCTTCAACAAATTTCTCCTCTGCTTGCACCCGTTTGGTCTTGCTTTTTGTCTTAGCAGAGCGTGAGGTCTCAACTTTTATCTTCTTTCTTGCACTCTTTCTAGTCAACTACCTTGCACTTCTTTCCTGAAATTCTTTCAAGAATGCCTCCCAGGTTATTTCCTTAGCCTACAGCTCTTTCTTAACCAGGATTACAATCAGCTCGTGATGGTACAGTTTATATGAAACCCAACTCGCATCCCCGTTCTGCACTCTTTTTTCCATTTTATTTAAACTTCAGAGTAGGTAATAAAGGAAATTGATGTGTTTCCCTGATTCAAAATGCAGCAACAACCAGATATGGCACATGAACGTTAATGGGTAATGTCCCTCACAGGTCAAAAACTTCTATAATATTTACATGATGTCTCACCATTTTCCAAGCATGGCACTGTGTGGAAGCCCTTTCTTCCAGTCAACTTTGAGCTTCTAGTTGACCACAAATTGGCACCATCTTTTCTTTTCGATCCTCTCCTTTTTGAACCATTGTTCCTCTACAGTTGGCAAGGTTGTAGCTCACACTATAGATTCTTCCATGACCTCAAATTCTAGTGAGCCTACCTTAGCTCTGCCTCCCTCAAATGCCTTTGGAAATTCCAGAACCACGACCATATCGAACCCATCAAATTTCTACAAAAATGGGAGAAATCCTTATACTTGCAATAGTGCAAGACTATTTTGATATTCAGTCATTTGCTCTATCTCCTTCACAGATGATGGTTCATGTCTCATGGATGCCATCTTTGATTGAATCCACCTCAATTCTCTGTCACAACCTTAGGAAGATTTCACACTGTGGAGTGCAAAGGGTTACCAAGAATGTCATGACAAAGATCTGCCCATCCATCATCTTATTGATCCCTTCCATCCAATCATGTTCAATCATTAAAATCATCCCTTCGGGGTGGATGCACACATGTATCAATCTAGTATGGGCAGACAATGATAATTGGAGGAGGCGGAAGTTATTATAGAGGCAGTGTAATGGTTATGGATGATCAAATTATGAGGTAAGACTATCATGAACAAGTGATGGAGGATATTTTCAATAGAGGTAAGTGTGGGGTTTTGGGTAGATTTGTAATATCCCCTGTTTTCTTCATAATTCACATGTACCTCGGTACTAATTAAAAAGATTAGACCTTAGAACCTAAAATATAATGCACTTTAAATGATTTCTTCCTAAATTAGTAAATGAAAAAGCAAAGTCTTAACCAAAATCTAAATAATATAATGTTATGATCTATCACTATGGTAGTCATTCATCTGTAGAAATAAAAAGTTAATTTCCCAATAAGTGTTTTGCATTAAGCGCTCATGTACTGCGTTAAACATTTTTGTACTGTGTTTTCATAGTGAGGCGTGTGCTTGCATTGAACCTACTTGTACTGCAACGTGCTTGCACTGAACTTGCCTACACCGATCATGTGAATTCCTGCACTAGAGATTTTTGTAGCATCGAAGAAAGAGGGGATAAAAAACATTATGATAAAACACAGTTCTTTGGTTGGACTAAAAAAATTGCCTACATATTCAAGAGAAGTTTTATTCACCATTCTTTTGTGTCTCATGAGCATGCCTTCTGATCTGATTGCATCAGATCTTGTAATCGACCCATGAGGGAATAAAGAAGTGGGAAGGGGTAATTTTAGAATGGGAAGGAATATCATAACAGGGATTCCATAATACCACCAAGGGGGGTAAATGAAAATGGGATGTGCAAAATATTCAAGGGGGAAAAGAGGGATTTTACGAAATTAGATAGGGATAATTTTCTTAGAAGAAAATGGAGGGTGATTCATTATGGGATCAAGAAAAGAAAAATAGCGAGAATTACAAAATGGGAAAATAGAAGAAAGGCAAAATTTTATCTTCAAAATTTGCTTGCACTAGTACCAGAAAAAGTAAATGCAGTGGGAATTATGTGTTTACTTGGATAAAAATTTCCATGCTAGTTATCCCAAACTTTGGTAAGGGCTTGGTTCCTTGAACCTGCTTCTTCTTGGTGACAACCAACATACCTAAAAATCAAGTAGAATTCCCTTTTTTATTGAAATTTTGATCTTCTTGCTAGCATGTTAGTTTTCAAGTTGATCCTTATACAATAATTTCAATCAACTACTTTTCATTATTACAGGAAAAAATTATATTTTATTTTTGTCATTTTTTAAATTTTTTATATGAGGAAAAGAAAGAATCAGATCTTCAATAGGTTGGTGTTTCCACCTATGTTAGGCCCCTATACTGCTAGTGTAACCCATTATTGTTATTAGTACAACCCACTTATTATATTGATGTACCCATGTAGTGCCCATATTGTTACTATTGTGCCCCATAGAAGCCCACTATTGTTATTATTGTGCCCTTACATTATTATTGTTATGTAGCTCTGATTATGTTATGACCCCATAGACTCCCATATATAGAAAGGAGGTCTTTTCATTTGTATCATCCAAGAATTGTTCATTTATGTAATGTAAAGGAGGTTGCCCCCTCGAAGAGGCTGAATTTTAAGGCGTTGATCTATCTTTTCTATCTTTTTCTTGAGCTGGTTTTATAACAACCTATCATCTCCTTTTCATATTATTGTTGGACTTTCTGAATAAAATCTCCTTTAGTAAGGGCTGAAAATACACCTTCAATCTATGCCCATTTACCAGGAACATAGAATTCCATCCATCAATAGTTTTGATTTCTACCTCTTCATTCTCAAACATTTTGACCACTTCATAAGGTCCCATCCATCATGTATGGAATTTCCCTTTAAAATATTTAAATCAAGAATCATAAAGGAGTGCCCAATTACCTGGTTGAAATTGCCTCTTCCGGATAGAATTATCATTCCACTACTTGCACTATTGTTGAACCAATATTTTATGTTGAACAACATCCCTTCTAAATTCATCTAACTCATTCAACTATAGAAGATGTTGTTGTTTTTCTTCAGAGAGATCTAGCCCCAATTGGATTATAGTCCTGAAAGTCTTGATTTGGAACTCTTTTGGCAAGAGGACTTGTTTCCCATACACCAACTCATATGGTGTGTGTCCCATGTTGTTCCTCCAAGTGGTTTGGTATGCCCACAAGCATTCCGATAATTTGTTAGTCCAATCCTTTGTATGAATATTTACTATCTTTGTGAGGATGGACTCAATCACCTTGTTTCTGGACTCCACTTGACCATTTTCTTGCGGGTGATATGGTGTAGATTTCTCGTGCTATATTTTGTACTGCTCCATCACACCCCGTGCCAGATTAGAAATAAATTGCGCATCATTGTCAGCAAAAAATTCTCTAGGCACATCAAATCTAAGATTTTAGTAAAGAGAAAATCAACAACAACTTTTCGAGTAGCAAAATAAACAACTTTAGCTTCTACCCATTTTGTAATGAAATCTGTACAAACCAAAATATCCTTTTTATTAAATGATGTTGGATTTATTGGTCCTACAAAATCAATATCCCATTTTTCAAAAGGCTCAATCATTACCTGAGGACATAAAGGCATTTCATTGGTTTGATTAGGTTGGCCAATTTGCTGACAGCTATCACATCCCCTAACATATAGTTTGGCATCCTTAAACAAGGAGGGCCAAAAATAGCCAGCTCGTAACACTTTGTATGCAGTCCGCTTATCAGCAAAGTGACCTCTGTAAGGTTCGTCTTGGGTAGATTTTAAGATATCAAAAACTTCTTCCTCTCTTACACATCTATAGATAATAAGATTTGGTCCAGTGTAAAAGAGGTCTCCTTGAACCCAAGAATATGCAACACTTTTCTGTATGACACTCCGCTTTTCACGAGTGGATAAGTGAGGTGGTGTTTTTCCAGTGACTAAATAGTTAGCTATGTCAGCAAACCACGGGGATTTTGTCGAAAAAAAACATGTTCATCAAGAAAATCATCATCAATAGTAATTGCTTCACCAAGATTATTTGCTACAACATTAGATTTTCCTGGTCTATCAATAATAGTAATGTTAAATTCCTGTAAGAATAATAACCACCTAGTCACTCTATTGGTACTTAATGGTTTATTCATCAAATATTTTATTGCAGAATGGTCAGTATGCACAAAGTCTTTATATCTTGTAATGTAATGTCTGAATTTATTAACAGAAAAAATTATAGCTAAAAACTCTATCTCAGTAACCCTGTAATTTAGTTTAGTGGGTGATAAGTTTTTACTGATGAGGTAAATAACATATGATTGTTTGTCTTCTTCTTGTCATAAAGCTATGCCATTATCAGTATCTGAGGCATCAGAGGAAATATGAAATGGCAGGGACCATTTTGGTCCTCTCAAAACTGGTGCCTAAACTAGTTTTTCCTTCAATGTCTCAAAGGACTGTTGGAAAGCTATGGACCAAGAGAAATCACTATCCTTAGCCAAAAGTTAGAAAAGGGGGGTAGCTATCCTTTAGAAATTCTCAATGAATCTCCTATAGTAGCCCGCGTGTCCTAGAAAACCTCTCACTTCCCTGTGAGTTTTGGGTACAGGAAGACTCGAAATAATTTCTAATTTTGCAGAGTCAACCTAGATACCTTTGTCAGAAATACGATGGCCAAGAACCACTCCCGTCTTGCACATTAATATGATTTTTTTCACTCAATGTAGGATGAGATTATTAGCAGTGAAGAAGATCTTTTTCAAGATTTTTGAGGGCTTCCTAAAATGAATCACCAAACACAGAAAGTCACCCATATAGATTTCCACACACTCAAGGTCAGCAAAAATGGCCAAGACTTCCCTTTGAAAGGTAGTTGGGGCATTACATAGCACAAAGGGAAGCACTCGGTAAGAAAATGTACCCCGTGGACATGTAAAAGTGGTTTTTTCTTGATCCTCGAGTGCAATCTGTATCTGATTATAACCACTAAAGGCATCTAGAAAAGAAAAGTATTTCTTACCGGCAAGGGTATCAAGAACCTGTTCAATGAAAGGAAGGGGGAAGTAATCCTTAAGAGTGACTTTGTTCAATCCTATGTAGCCAATGAAAATGCACCATCTCCCATTTTTTTTTGGGACTAATACCAATGGAGATACCCATTGGCTATTGGAAATAGGATAGATAAAATCAACATCCAAAATCTTTTGCAATTCTTCCTTTACAAAATCTCTTAGAGTTGGGTTTATATGCCTTTGGGGTTGTCGGATAGGTCGGGCTCCATCCCGAATATAGATATGGTGGGTACAAGTTTCAGTAGGGATGCCCTTCATATCTTCATAGCCCCACGCAAAGGCATAAATGTGGTTTCACAACAAATTCACACGCTGCTCTTACTGGGATGAATTCAAGTCTGAACTAATATGCAAGGATTTTCCTAGACTAATCTCAACAAGAGTGGTATCAAGCTCAAGATTAGACAAAAATTTTTCTAGAGATGGTGGTGAGGGAGGTAGAGAGTCATGACTTTCCTGAAAATCGAGACTAAAAATTTGTCTCAATGACTCAAAATTAGGCATGGTGTCTAGAATGTTCAGGAAGTCTTGAATCTCACCCTCCTGTGAGGGCTCAACATACTGATGTATCATGGAGATAGACTATCTCCTCATCACCATTGTAGTCTAATGACAAAGTGTCTCAGAGATCTTGAATGAATATAGCAGGTGGATATAAGGTGACCTTCTTCTTAGAACCTCCATGGGAAATATACATGTCACCAGAATGGCATCCAACGTAAGCATCGACTGTAGCAAGCCATGGTCATCCCAAGATCAAGGGATGTCCTCCCACATGATTCTTTGGCTAAAACATAATGAAGTCTGTGGGGTATTCCCAAGAGCCTAATGAAATGACTGCATCATCTAACACCCCTTCCGGCTTGATTTTAGATCTGTCTCCCAATTCAAGCACAATGGGAGTAGGATGAATATGGACCAATCCAAGTTGATCCATGGTTTGTTTCGTCATAACGTTAATGGTCGCCCCCAGGTCTATAAGTACATTAGAGATAAGGACATCACTTATCTGAACAGAGACAACAGGGTTTCTAGGATCAATATATTTCTCCATGTGGATACACCCCATCATTATCTCTGTTGCTCTACCAACAAATTCAATAGTTTGAGGTTCCAATCTTCTCCTTCCTGGCTTCTTGAGACAGAGTTCCTCAATGATTTTTGTGCAAATGGGGATCTCTTTGATATCTTGGAGAAAAGGTACCTTTCTGAAAAGGTTCCTAAGCTCAGAGGCTAGGCTAGACTCAGGAATGGGGTCATTCTTCTCCACAACTAACCTCTCTACATAGGGAGGCTGGTTGGAAGAATATGGCAAAGGACCTAAGGGTAAGGGGGTGGGCTGGATGGTGACATATTTTTTAGAATGGTCATGAATTCCCTCCTCACCTTTCTCTTCAATAATCACCATAGGCTACTTCTATTTTTCTGAGGTTACTATCTTCCCCAATCTCAATTGGATATCATTAACTCCAACTGGCATGGATTGATATTTGAATGATGAAAGTGGGTTCATAGAGTGGATCATTTTTACCGCTTTGTTATTTGGGTTGGGTAAGGGTTGGGCAGGTATCTGAGGAGGTCAAAACAGTGGAGGTAAAGGCTATGGTGCTAATGGCTAACTCAACTGAGATAATTATGGTTGTGGCATTGGGTAAGGTGCATATGTACGTAGGTATGACTGCATAGGTGTAGGATAGGAATTGTGTGAATGGTTTGGCCCTCTCCATCCTTGTTGCCAGCATTGGGAGGGTTGTCCATAATGATATTGGTTCCCACGCTATCAATGTTGAGAGTGATTAGTGTTAGGATAGGAATATGGATGTTCATTATAACCAAAAAAATGCGGTGAAAGTTCAGGAGCCATACTTTCACTTACCTAAGGTCATTTTCTTCATGCTCCCATAGCATGCAATGATTCAGCTTCAAGTTGCCCTCCTTCAAATATAGATTTCAACCCAGGTATGGAGGTACATTTATTAGTTCCTTTAATATCAAGAGGACATTCTCTTAAAAGATGATTTTTCCTACATTTTGGAAAAAAATTAGACAATGATTCTCATTCTTCTACAAGTTTTTGCTGAAATTTCAAAGAGTCTATTTGTTTGCTAATAATATTCATTATTTCAATTTTCATATTGTCCACTTTTTTCGCCAATCCAATAATCATAGCATCAGTAGATTCAATTTTCTTATTTCTATTCTGAATTCCTTTACCAGATCTCTATTGGTTCCTCAAGAATTTCCTGCACAAGTCACAGATTTGATCAAAATATTTTTCAGCAATATCCCCCTGTCCTAACAAATTTAGATTATTCCTAGGATCATCAGTAAGCCCACATAAGAACAAGGTTCTAATGGTACTTAGATCAAATTTGTGCTTTGACCTATGGAGGATGTATAGGAATCTCTCTAAGTATTCCTCTAAAGTCTCATCATCATTTTTCACAGTAGTAAATATTTCATCTTGAATATCTCTATTTTTACAATATTCCTGATATTTCGACAAGAACACTCTCTTCATATGTTCCCAAGAAGCTATAGTGTTTGTTGGAAATAATACTAGGTGGGGGGGGGGGGGGGGGGGGGGGGTGAATTAGTATTAGAAAATCACTAACTTTTTCATTTCCATACATAGATCCATATACGCTACTTCATTTAAGAGAATCGGTGTGTACACGCAACTGTGTTTAATGAAACTAGCGTATATCCAGTAAACTTATGATTCAGTTAATCCATTATATGTTTATCTTTAATCAATGCATCAAAACTTCATTAACCATATGAACATTAAATAGGTGCAGTAAAATAGTACAAATCATCACACATAAGAAGCACACATGAACACCATGATATATGGTGGAAACCCATTGCAGGACAAAAACCACCTGTTGCTGTTTTCTTTAAGATAAGAAAAACCTGTTTACAATCTTGTACTAGTGCAGACTCATACCAGTACGTTGGCACCCACTTGCAGAAGGCTACAACCTTCTCTCATTCTCCAGCTTCTACTGGAAGGGAGCTACAACCCCCTAGCTCTTATACTAGCCAATAAATTTACTAGTACATAGGTGCCAGCCTAGTGAAGGCTACAACCTTCTTGTTTCATCATGAAACCATAACATATAGGCCACGTTTCATCCATTTTTTATAATGGACACATCAACAATATTGAAGCTCAAAATAAATCACCACTGCAATACAACTAATGCATCAACTAATCAACCAACACTGAATCACTGAAACCCTGTCATCGAAATACAGTCACCAGAACATAGAGCAGAACCCAAAACTCTGCAACAACAACCAGATCCAATCTGCAACTTCAAATATCATACTTCAAATAGTATACGTGACTTTGATGAATTGAGCCTACGTGTATACATGCTTTTACCAAAGTGAACCCACATACACATATGCAAATATTAACTCAGAACTTTGCAGCTATACCAAACATCAATCATACCTAGATCATAACATTTATACAATAAAACATGTGTCAATAATTCAGATCTAGTCTATCCATGATCAAACTAATGATAATACATTCCAAGCCTTATGATCTCGATCCATCATCCATCATCAACCACATAGGTTCATCCTTGGTTCAGATCAAGCAAAGCATCACAAACCCATAACCAACATACTAGATCTCACACTTCATCAGATATTCAAATCTTGCACACTTGCACATTGGCTTAATGATCTTCTTCTCCTTATATAGGTTTAGGCCTCTCTCAATACCATGGTCCAAAACCACATAAGACCAATACCTTGGACCCAATACCTAGGGTCAACACCTCGGCCCAAATACCATGGACCAAATACCAAAATACCATGGACCAAAACTTAGTTTCCGACATGTACATGCTTTTCCTTCTGTGAAAATGAGTGTGTACGTTATACGCGCCTTTGTATATAATGAACCTGCATGTATACACTACTTGGTATATAGTGAACCTATGTATATATGCGACTTGGTATATGGTGAACCTGCGTGTGTACACGACTTGGTATATAGTGAACCTGCGTATATATATGACTTGGTATATAATGAACCTGCATATACCTTTCTTTCTTAATTCTATGAGTCTGAACTGTGATCTGTCATTTGAGTGAGTTGCCATCAAATACAACACTTGAGTCATACCTATATCATAATGCCAACAATCTCCCCCTTTGGACTTGATGGCAACAACCACACCAAGTCACTCTCCCCCTTTGACGTCAAGGGAAAAGGGTTGAACAAGATATGTTCTCCCTTGATATACATTCTGATTTCCATACTCCCCCAAGTACATGCTGAAATCTCTGATTGATCTCCTCATTTGTAGATGCCAACATATACAATTCCGTCCATGCTCCCCTTGAGCACATTTTGAATTCTCTAATCGAACTCCCCCTTTTGTACATGCAAAGATGTACCAATCCATTCATGCTCCCCCTGAGTACATGCAGAGTCTGCAAAGATATAAAAGAATAACATGACTCTACAACTCAACTAAGTGAGTATGACCTTCCTATCACTAATGACTCATACATACATCAATCTCCCAACCAAGTGGGGATACAACATTTTGACTCATCCACCCAACCAAGTGGGGATATACCAAATGTTTATACATGACTGAGATAGAAATTATTACATCATCCTTCCCATGCATATTGGGGGTATCATATGACTCATGGGTCTTTAAAAGAAATGCATGACATTTTTAACAAAGACCAACGAGCTAAACAAGACCATGATAGTCATCATCAACTATCATACATCATATGATATGCACCATAAAAATATCTCATTAATATCAACAACCTATAACCCGTAATACCATTCTCTTGACCAACCAGCAAGATGTATCATTTAGCCACATAAGCATTATCACCAAAGACTTCTAACCATAATGCCAATAATGCATTATTCGAAGCATATGCTCCCCCTGAACCTACGCCATCTATTCATTGTCAGATCTGACCATGCATATATCAACAAGAAGTATCAAGGCATCATCATCATAAAGTTAGTTTGAAAAGCACTTCTAAACAACATTTTATGAGTACCAACACATTTCCACACATCATCAGCAGGTTGTAACCGTCATCAAACAAAGAAAATAATTGGATGAACCATATTAGACCCTTTTTCTTGAGTCTGTCCCACTGCTTTTCAACATATACGTGATTGTGCAGCTTCGAACTCGCGTATACACACGACTTATCTTCATGAAACTTGCGTATGAGATTTAGAACAATGAGGTTCCACACTTTCAGCTCCCTTTGAGTCTGTCATGTTTGTATACTCTGCTATGCCACATCTTGCTGACTGCACTTCCTTTTTCTTCCATATCTTCGACTGTAATGATGTTTTCTCCTTTTGGTATGGTGCCTGTACTTTGTTCCTACATTCCTTTGCTATATGTCCAAGCTTATTACATGCATAACATCTTACATGTTTCATATTCCTTCTGTAGCAATCAACAACTTTGTGACCAAACATATTGCAAGAAAAACAATATCACTTAAAGTACCTAGAATGTGATGGTCTTTCTTTGTGATGGTCTTGAACCATTCTACTTTTGCATCTGGTTGCAACATGTCCAAAATTATGACATACATAACATTCAACATTATTCATCGGAGGAAATAACCAACTATCACTTCCATAGTTAGGAGTAAGATATCTTCTTTGAAGAATTCCTTTCCTTGGTTGTTGATGGGATTGACCTCTCATATCCTTGTTGAGAATTTTAGATATTTCGTTAGAGTTCCTTGTCTTACTTTGTGAACTAGATTCACCTTCAATAGATTCATGAAAGCCAAGACTAGTTTTGATAGCAGGAGAGCTTTGACTACTAAGAATATCATCCAAGACCTTAGTATTATCTTGAAATTGTAAGAGCTTATCCTTTTCCTCTAATTTATCTTTTAGAATATTTACCTCAACCTGATGTTGCTCTTCCTTTCCAAGATATTTCTTCTTCATGATTCCTTCATCTTTTCTTCCTTCTTCCAACTGATGTCTTAATTCAAGAACTTCGTTTTCTTGTTTTTCAAGAGCTTGGAGTAGTTATTTATTCTGCTTATTTGATTCTTCAAGATCTTGTTTTAGCGAGAGGATCTTAGCTTCAAGACTTTAATAGTAATTGGATCTATCTCTGAGTTTATTGATTGTTATGTTCCTTTCATTTACTTCATTTCTTAATGATGTCACTTCATCTTGTAGCTTTTGACATTGATCTTCCTCTTCCTTGAATAACTTCCTTCCCTTGTTTCCTTCCTCTAGTTTTGTTTTTAATTTGGTAGCTTCTTCTTTGAAGGCACATTCCCTTTTGTCCAATAGATCTTGTTGATATCTAATTTTGTCCATAAGCCTTTTAAATTCTACCTCTATTTGATATCTTTCTTCCTCACCCATAAGAAAAAATTTAGTTGTTTCACTATCACTTTCATCATCTTCAAATGGATGGAGAAATATATCACTAGAGGATAACAAATTCATACCTGATAGTTCTTTTGCTTCTTCATTCTAAGGTGATTCTGAATCTGAAGTGTTGCTTCCAAATATTCCCTAATCGATTCTCCCACTGTCATAGTTCCTCTGAGATGCCTTCTTCTTCTGAGGCACTTTCTATTTTAGCTTCTTTCCCATTGTTCTACGAATCTCCTTCAAGCGATCAAGCTTCTACCAAAGGACCTACTCAGATACCAATTGTTGGAAATAATACTGAGAGGGTGGGGGTGAATCAGTATTAGAAAATCACTAACTTTTTCATTTCCATACTTAGATTCATATATGCTACCTTAGTTAAGGAAACCCGTGTGTACACGCAACTGTGTTTAATTCAACTGGCGTGTATCCAGTAAACTTATGATTCAGTTAATCCATTATATGTTGATCTTTAATCAGTGCATCAAAACTTCATTAACCATATGAATAGTAAACAGGTGCAGTAAAATAGAATAGATCATCACACATAAGAAGCACACATGAACACCATGATATAAGGTGGAAACCTAATGCGGGACAAAAACCACTTGCTGTTGTTTTCTTTAAGATAAGAAAAACTTGTTTACAATCTTGTATTGGTGCAGACTCATACCAGTATGCAGGCACCCACCTATAGAAGGCTACAAGCTTCTCTCATTCTCTAGCTTCTATTGAAAGGGAGATACAACCCCCTGGCTCTTGTACTAGCTGATCCGTTTACTAGTACGTAGGTTCCATCCTACTGAAGGCTACGACCTTCTTGTTTCTTCACAGAACCATAACATGAATGCCACATTTCATCCAATTTTTATACTCTACCCATCAACAAAATTGAAGCTCAAAATCAATCACCACTCCAATACAACTATTGCATCAACCAATCACCCAACACTGAATCACTAAAACCCTGTCATCAAAACACAATCACCAGAACATAACGCAGAACCTAGAACTCTGCAACAACAACCAGATCCAATATGCAACTTCAAATATCATACTTCAAAAAATATACATGACTTTGATGAGCCGAACCTGCTTGTATACGCGCTTTTACCAAAGTGAACCCACGTACACATCTGCAAATATTAGCTCATCACTTTGCAGCTATACCAGACATTAGTCATACCCATATCATAACATTTATACATTAAAACATGCATCAATAATTCAGATCTAGTCTATTCATGATCAAACCACATAATGATAATACATTCCAAGCCTTATGATCTCGATCCATCATCCATCATCAACTGCATAGGTGCATCCTTGGTTCAAATCAAGCAAAGCATCACAAACCCATAACCAACATACTAGATCTCACACTTCATCAGATATTCAAATCTTGCACACTTGCACATTGGCCTAATGATCTTCTTCTCCTTAAATAGGTTTAGGCCTCTCTCAATACCATGGTCCAAAACCACATAGGACCAATACCTTGGACCCAATACCTAGGGTCAACACCTCGGTCCAAATACCATGGACCAAAACTTAGTTTCCGACATGTACGCATTTTTCCTTCTATGAAAGTGCATGTGTACGTTATACGCGCCTTTGTATATAATGAACTTCCATGTATACACTACTTGGTATATAGTGAACCTGCGCATATATGTGACTTGGTATATAGTGAACCTGCGTGTGTAGACGACTTGGTATATAGTGAACCTATGTATATACATGACTTGGTATATAGTGAACCTACGTATACCTTTCTTTCTTAATTCTGTGAATTTGAACTATGATCTGTCATCTGAGTGAGTTGTCATCAAGGAAAACACTTGAGTCATACCTCTATCATAGTGCCAATAGTGTTTCCTCCTAGTCCCATGAACTAGTAGAGCGTTGTGTCCTTGAGAGTTGCAGGAAACAACTTTAACTTTTAAGCATCAGATGAATAATCATAACTTCTACATAAAATATCCAACTCAAATAAGAAAGAGTCTGGGTCTTCATGTACCTTACCATATAAATGAGGAAGAGCTAATGGTGGAATATTTTTCATTTGTACTTGTATATCAAGATCCATAATTGGGAATTTAAAAGTGGATTGTTCCTCATTTACCTTATTTTCACCAGTTCCTTTTGCATGGTCTTCATGATCTGCCATTGTTTCTCCTCCAAGTGAATCGCTCTCAACAGGCTGAGAAGGCTAACTATGGGTTCTAATAGTCCCCTTCTTCCCATTTGTGGGTTGTGTCACACTTAGACTGTTGCTACCAAAGTCTAAGTAGATTGTTCCTACATGATGAGTTTGGGTCTGTTTGGAATTTCTGCCTACAAAAGAAGGCCTAATATGAAATTTGATTTCATATTTATTAGCATTTCCTTAGCCCTTAGTGGGCTTCAGACCCCTACCTCTTTTAGGCATCCATTTCAAAAAAATGACAAAACAAAATTCCAACAAAATGCTGCAACTCAAAAATAACTCAACACCTATAAATTCCTTCAAACAATAGAAGCACACTGCAGAAAAAATAATAGTAGACTTACCCCTATTCCAAAAAAATGAAAAATTTTTACCAATTCAAATCACCTCCTCGACAATAGTTCCAAAATTTTGGGTGCAGGAATTGCACTTAAGCAAGATCCTTCAACACTTAATTGTCAACTCGGGGATTTCGTAAACTTAGAGACAAAGCATAGGTAATGCCAGAAGTGGTATGAACTTTTCCTATTTCTGTTCCTACTTCTCAATTGAAATATTATAGAATCAACAAAAAAAATCACAAAGGGAACTGACACCAAAGTAATTCTAGTGTTGGAATGTAAAATAATGCATTTGCTAAGAAATCAAATAAAGGAACTTTCACACTATTGTAAACAATCTTAACTAATGAACTAGAACTCTATGTTTATTCCCAATATAGTTGGTGGAAGTTTAACAAGTGGGCCCTTACAAATATTTTCCATTTAAATGATTTTCTTTCTCACACTAAGTGGTCATTCCTGTACTCTTGTAATCTTCTTGCACTAGTACAAGTACAGAAACTATGTGAGAAGTATATTTTACACTTATACTGAGGACTTACGTCTTCATGTAGGGGCTCTAAGCCTCAATGCTTGGAGCACTCTGTTCCTATAACAAGACACTGGTTCTTGTACTGGAACAAAGCTTCCTACACCAAGTATTCCAATTTATTTTTGGGAAAAATAAAAGGGTGTGTTAACTATAAAAAGAATTGTGAGTGCAAGAAGAATCTGAAATAACTTGCACACAAAAAAGAATGATTCAATCAACCAAATCTCGCAAATAGAAATAAAATTTTAATATGAAAACAATCTTCAAAAGTTAAAGCAGACCTTCTTCAGTCAAAACGTTTTGCATGCAATCAAATCGAACTCGAAACAGGTTCACTATAACATTTCAGATTACTTTTAATCCTTTTCCTTAAATCATGAGGTGCAGACATAAATTAAGATATTCCAATAACGCTCTTTTCTATTTCATAAAGTCGTCTTTAATATTTACATGTTTAATTTTTAGTATTAGAAATTCTTCCTTCTGATGATGAATGCTTACTTTGCATAAATAAATTAAATCATATAAAGGAAAAATAATAAAACAATTGCTATAAATGAAATAGCAAACCAGAGTGCAAAATCCTACATGCACTGGTGCAGGAATAATCTTATCTGAATGATCCAAGCGAAAGAAATTAGAAACGAAAGTATAGAATGTAAAGTAATTCAATTTGACTTTCACACAACGGATCCATTCACACTTTGATTGTTTAACAAAATAAATCAGAATTCTTAAGCAGGAATGAAATTAAGATTTAAACCATGCGTCTGCAAATAAACAAAGTTAACACACACCTTTAAGATAATGAAAGTAAGAGGTTAAACAAGCTGGGTTGGTTGGGCCCTAGCCAACCAACTTGTCTCCCATTTTAGGAAAAGAAAATATTGAACATGTTAATAATGCATCAATGAAAGATTAAAAGGTAGAGTGAGAAAATCATGATGCAGTTCCTTGTATTAATTCCAATGAACAAATATACATTATGAGTTCAAGTCCAACCCAGAACAAGGGCAACAACGATATTACAAATTAACCAAAAATTACAGTTGCACTACTATCACTAACCTAGTTCTATCTAAGATCTATACTTTATACAACCCTTTGGCCTATGGCCATAATTGAAAATTACACAGTCATTCCAAATCGAGCCTTTCGGTCAAAACGAAATAACAAACAAAATTACAAAAATAAGCCAGCAGCTATAATAAGATGCGAACTAATCATTGAAAGTAGACCTTATCCTCAGCCATATCCTTGACCATCCTCCACTTGAGTTCAACTCTAGATTATCGCAATCGAACTGGTTGACATGGACCATTATGTCCACATGAAGTGATCGATCTGTTGCGGAGATCACAGAATGGATAGTTGTCGGCGTTGCAGGAGTCTACCTGCACTAGATCAAGCTAATACATTGATTAATACTTTAGCTTGTAAAATACTTTAGGAAAGTATATGTAAGTTACAAGAAACATTAAAGGCACGAAATCTATTTAAAATGATTAACTAAGCACCTAATAAACCTTAAACATGAAATATGAAGTTTATGTAGGAATAGACAATATTCTTGGACTAGTGCAGGAATGAGGAGGTTTATGGAGATAAACAGAGGTTAATGATTGTGGTTTTGTAATAGGAAGGGGGTAAAAATAGAGCATTTCGGCCTACCAACACACCTCACTCAACCTCAAATATATCCGGAAATCTAGCTCAACCAAAACATGAGATCCCCATCACACCATGGCTATCCAAAAATGTAAAGGCTAAGATGAAAACACTCTCACACCTTGCAAAACCCATGCCATAACAGAAAAAGAACCACATGCAATACCATGCATGCCAAATCTTGTAAGGAAAAATTATATGAAATTCGATACCTTCAAAGAATCTTGTTGCAGTTGCTTGATCATTCTCGTCCTTGCTTGATCCTTCATTCCTCTTGCCTTCTTTTCATTTCTTAATCCAATCCTAAGAAAAAGCTTGCCAACTGATCCTCATAAGCCTTTTTATCAATGAGGCCCCTATTTTCTTCATTTTCCATTATTTTCCTTCATTTTCCTCCTCACATGCAACATCTGACCTTTAACCTTCCTTTTCTCATAATTTCCATTATTTTCATAAATAGTTATGCCAAAAATGTCATTTTTCCTTTCCAAAGCCTTAGCCCTTGCCTTTTCCAAATTCCTTTAGCCATAATAACCGAAATGAACACCCACTAGGATGTTTTTCCCATCATTCAGCTTGGAATACATGTCCCATCAACTGTGGTCTTATGTTTTGTTTACATGAATTTTTAACCAGGGTTGTTACAGATATAGAACAAGATGAAAGAAGAAGACAAAATAAGAATAAGGCACACGTTCTAGACATGAACAAATAAAGAAAAAGGCAAGGGAAAAAAGACAAGGATAGTGAAAAAGCTTAAAAAGGGAGAAGAAAAAATAATGAAGTGATAGAAAAGAAACATAGTAGAAGGGACATGAAAAATGAAACAAAAGAAAAAGAAGAAAGAAAGGCAATGAAAATGCAGAAAAGATGAAGCAAGTTAAGAATAAATAGTGCCATGTGTTCAAAATTGAGATGCAAAAGCAATGAATCCATGAAAAATTAAACCCCTAAGAAGTTTAGTGATCCAAGTTCTTAAATTTCATATATTTATTTGTTTTTTATATTTATATTTTTTATTATTAAAAGATAATGGTATATGGTTATATGTCGTATAAGGGATAAATTAGCCTTAAATTTTCGAATTGTATATACTTTTGATTTAATCTTTAATGAGGTGAGTATACCCCTATATTGAGTGGTTAACAGTAAGCCAAAAACCTTTAGATAGTGGAAGGTTTGTGGTCAGCCAAAACTACTTATGCAATGGATGGTTTGTGGTCAACCAAAGCCACTTAATGAAATTTATGGTTTGTGGTTAGCCAAAACCACTTGATGGCTTGTTGTAATCCAAAATCACTTGAGGATGTAATGTTTTAGGCTCACCACAAAATCCTATGGGTGTGATGGTTAAGGGTCATCTACAAAAACTCATAGGTGTGTTGGTTGAGGGTAACCCAAGGAAACCTAGATTATGGTGAAGGGTAAGCTAACTAAAACCCAAGATGATGATACCAGAAGATGTAGGGGAAATAAAAGGTATAGGTATGGAGATATATTTTTAAATGTTGTATGAAAGATTGTTACATAGAATAATTTTGGATGCAATGGTTGGCAACCCATGTATTATGATGAATGGTAAATTTTTTATTTGGATTTCAACAATCACAATGTTTATGTACTATAGGTAGAAGATTAAAAATGAGGAATAAAAAGTATTAAGAATGAAGAAGACCAAATATAACAGAAGACTAAAGATGAAGACAGAGTGGTGAAGGCAAAAAACATAGAAAATGAAGATGAAGGGATCAATTCCAAAGAGAGTTAAAGAGAAAAAGACGATGATTGCATATTTAAATCATAAGTACTCATTAAAAGGGAGAATGAATGATCAAATATTACTTATGATGTTTTTAGTGAATAAATTATATGATGGTTTGCAATGATGTAGAACAATTCTATAAGTCCATATGAGAATTAGAGATGAAGTGAAAATAGAGATATTAGAGATGAATATTGGTTAAGAGATTCATGGAAATATTTAAGGAGGTACCTGTGGAGATGGTTGAACTAATTGTCCAATTATGACATAGTTGTTATGGTCACCTATTGTTATATAAAGCAACTAGTTGTACAATAGAAACACACATGGAAATTTTTTTATTAATATAATTTCTCCTGAGTAGGTTTCTTAAGCATATACCCGTTGCATCGTATATGTGTTTATGTGCTTGCTAATGGTTACTAAAACCAACACAAAACTCTAAGTATTTCATCAACATTTTTAGGATTTTGAGAGATACTTGCAACTAAATAGATCTCTGCTAGACTACTTCATGAATTCTTACACATATTGTCAATGCCTCTATTGAAAATGATGCCATGTGATCTACCACTTCTCCACAAAAGAAGTTATGAAAAACTTATATTTAATACTATCCTTGAGTGGTTCCCAATTAGTTATTAATGGATCATATTCAATTGTTTTTCGTGTAGCATCATTTTACCACCATGCCAAAGCATGGCCTTCAAGCTTCAAGTGGGAAAATCCAATTCTATTTTTTCCAATAACTTCATGTAGACCAAAGTACATCTCCATCTAATGTAACCACTAGTTCAATTCGATCACATCTAAGGTAGTTGATTTATGCTATGACTACATTCTCCCATCTTAGTCTTAGTACTAATATTGGTCTCTTATTCCCTATCCCTTTCCTTGGACTCTATTTCCTCTACTAAGTTTTTATCAACACCTTTATGAACGTTTCTATCTTTCTCCTACTCATGTAACCAATCAACAAATAGATTTTTCATTTCTACCACTTGTTTCTCGAAGTAAAACATCCATAACTCAAAACTAATAGTCTTTATAGGATCATCTATGGTTTGATTTGAGCATTGGTTTCCCCTTTTTCTTTTTTCAATCTTGAATTCAATAGAAACTAGTTCTACACCTTCTAGTAGTTTCTTCAATATAATGAGCATACATTATGTGTTTCTATTCAAGGAAAGTGCTTGTTGTTATTTAACATCAATATGATTTGTAAATCAGTGACTTATATCCCATACCTTTCACCAACATGAATCCTCTATATAATTAAGTTGAATTGACATCTTTGTAATTTATTATGAATAAGAATAATTTCCTTTAAGGTCAATTCAATGACACGGTTATGTTTATGCATTCATATTTTAATCCAAATTTTGGTGATTTATTGCAATCATTAATCAATTACCCAATATAGAGAACACTTTTACTGTGCTTATAATTCCAACCAAATAATTAGTCATTTATATGTAACATTCAACCTAGAATTATAATTCATTTAATTAATTAAAAACAATCTCATTAGAGATTTCTCACTATAACATCATTTGCTCAACATATTCCAACTTAACGACATAGTAACAAGTATGTATTTTTTGATAAAGGAAGCTATAATGAATTAAAAATGCAACTAAATGATAATGTAATGGAAGCATGAGTTTCTTCATTTCACAATTTGGACAACTATATGGATTGGTTATAGGTTGAAACCACAATGTAAAATAGCAACAAACCTAACAAGAAACTCAATATGAGATTAGATAAAATTAGGTAAACCACTCTCATTTATACACTTTTTATCTCCTATGGGATTTGAACGAATTTTCTAGAGTATCCAAGTGTTTTGTTCAAGGGAATAGACTTGAGAAGAGGATAGTAGATAACATATGGAACTAGCATGAACAAATATTCACTCAACAATAAACCAAAATGACATAATTAAGTGGAACATAATGCATTTACACAACATTCACTTAATCAACACAAAGTTTAACCTAAAGAAACTGGAAGGAAAGAAAAATCCAACATTGAATAATTATAATCAATACCTATTGCTTACTAATGTGTATGTTATAACTACATATGGCTTCCAACTCCATTCACAATGACCTCACAAGAATTTTCAAACAATATTCCTTCAAATCTCTAGAATAGAACCTATTTTAATTTTTTGTGCTTGAATTTATAGAAGAGTGATACTTATAAGGATTGGTTGTAAGGCCAAGCAACCTCAACTCTTCATCTCATCTAATAACCATGATTCTCTTCCTTTCTTATACTTTTCTAGTAGCAATCTAATACATGATTTTTTTTCTTTATTTTTCCTTTCCTTCATTGTTATATTTATGTGGAGGCATAATGTGAATCTCTTCACACTATCAACCAGATCTCCATACATCATAATCAACCTTTATATCCATGAAAATTATTTTTTGTGGACATGAACTTTAACTTATATGTCTATGAACTTTAGATTATGTAACCATGAAATTTAGATCATTCGGTCACAAGCTCCAATTTTTGTAGTTAATACTTTTTGTAACACTTCCCACCTCTAAACTTCTCTGGCTACGGGAGTGTTACTTGTTTATTAGACCTGGTCTCCAAGGAATGTGATGAAGTTGTGGTTAGAAAAAACTTCATGTTTTCATGTCTATGGAATTTAATTCTGACACCAACATCGTGATTAGCTTGTGAGCTTTATGACGATACACAATTTATCTTAATTCTAAGTCCTAGGTCAAAAGTTATGCCCATTAGAAGATTTTGCCTATTAAAAGAGGCTATGATATTGCATTACCCATGTGATATCAACCAAGCTCGTGTGACCCAATAGGTCACTAATGTCGAATCTACAATCACTTTCTACATCACACAGAAGTGACCACTTCATAATGTGCTCACCACCTATTTTATCAACAACATTGACAGGAAGTCTTCCGATGCAAAGATTCCATTAGATCGAAACCTCTGTAAAAATTATTTTCTATAAGCTTTAAAAAGTGATAAAGTATTATTAGAAGGTGGTTGATGATGACAAGGTTCCATGCCTAGAACCTTTTACCATAGGGGTCGATCCTTTGTTGTTTACTCATTTACAAGAATTTAAAGCATAAGGCACTAGTAGTAACAACAACCTAATAGAAATACTTAGAACAAGATAGATATCTATGTGTAACTAGACACAAACACTTCCATTCTTCATTTCATTAATGCTATGTAGGAATTCGTAGTTTGAACATTGGTGGTGGTAATGGTCGATCTTCCTTTTTTCCTATCACTCTGCAAATTATAGTGCAAGGGTGAGAATTCCAAATTTTTCTAGTCTAATGTGCATGGGCCCAAGGCCCTAAAATATCAAATATATAAGTTTGAATAGATCAAGGGTACGAGCCTCCATAGCACCTATAATGCATTTGTTCTTAGAATTCAAATGGAGGCAAGATCCCCAAAGTAAAATATACACAAAAAATAAAAATCCTGAAATCTTTGAGTATGAATTAAAAAAGGGTGCAAGGATCCAGAATGCCTATAACACACCACTTCTGAAGCTAAAAGGAGGCAAGGACCCCAAAAAAAAATATACACAAAAGGTTATACTGTTCAAAAGGATAATGCACCAGTCACTATGTTTTAATTGGCTTATTTCCAACTAGTTAAACATGCTCCTTGGAATATGTTTATTAAATCAATCGATAACAAGCATACTAATATGATAAAAATACACAAGGAACTGCATATCCTCCAATAATAATATATTTTAGTTGATCCAATAATCTATTTCATTCCATAACCATAGTAATCAAAATAAAAGAGTCTAAACACATTATATATAACATCAACAATGAACAAGATATCAAACAATCATGCATATTCATGAGTCCAGACCAAACATGTACATTCTAAAATGTTACATTTCATAGCTCAATATAAATTTGCATTAAACTTATCTGAGCATGTTAATATGACTAGAAATTCAAGGTGGGGCTTCCCCTCTCCACCCAACCATAAGTCATCTAGATTACAACCTTCTTGCATTTGACCATGCTTATGCCATATTCAAAGTCTAAGGGGATTCTTGCATAGGGAATTTTCACATCAAATCTTAGTAGACACTCAAGAGATGAAGTCCACTATCTATGTTGATTAACAACTTCCTTCTGGCATTAAGCACCACAGTGACTCACTTATTCCTATAAGTTCAATAACAGGGCTTCACCTAAGGTATATATGTTGGCATTATGGCTAAAGTGTTGTCCTTGATGGCAACCCATTCAGGTGATAGATCACAGTACTTCAAGTCAGCAACAGATATTGATGATCAGCTATCAAATATTGAAGAAAATAAGGGGTGCGCAGGTACACCTTACAGAAGGTGCGTACACGCAGGCCGGTGTTACATAAAGTGCGTACATACCCGCAGTTATCCCGTTCAGGAGGTGTGTACCCCCAGTTCACTTACTTCAAGGCAGAGAAAAGAACACGTGGGGTTTCTTATGTTTAACTCTTGGTATTTAGCCGACGAAATTGTGTTATTATGGTTTTGGCCCGTGGTATTGATCCACGATTTGAGGAAGAGATTGCCTATATAAAGCAAAGGAGATCATTTGGCTTGAGTATGCTTTTGGGTTGAACATCTTATGTGAGCTAGATCTGAAATACTATGAATCTCTTGGAAGTAATGTCTAGATCTAAATGAGGCGAATCTACTGATAGGTTGAGATCACTTCAGCACATGATCAGATCTATAGATCTGAAATTCTGGGTTATTATTGAAGTCTTGAAATTATCTATACCCGGAGGTACGCAGGTCCAGTGAAAGAAAAGTGTGGAGACGGAGGCACAGAAGTGTTGCAGGTGCATAGATACGCAGGACCAGAAGCGTTGCAGCTGCGGAGGTGTGCGGCGCCATAGGAGGCACAGGTGCAAAGGTCTGCGGCGCCACAGGAGGCGTAGGTGCGGAGGTCTGCGACGCCACGGGAGGCACGGGTGCGGAGGTCCGCGGCGCCACAGGAGGCGCAGCTGCAGAGGTGCGTGGCGCCACAGAAGCCGCAGCTGCAGAGGTGCGTGGCGCCACAGGAGGCGTAGCTGCGGAGGTCTGCGGTGCAACAAAAGGCACAGCTGCGGAGGTGCACGGCGCCACAGAAGATACAGGTGTGGAGATCTGCAGGCTCGGAGCAAGTGTAAGTGCGGATATCCGCAGATCTATACCAGTGAAGTTGTGGTCCCTGCTTGAAATTTGTTTTAACTATTTTGCAGGGTTTTGGGTGCATAACTGATGTTTGGTTACTGGTATTGAGTTCAGATAGCAGCATGATTAATGACTTATCTTTATGTACTAGATCTGGTTGATAACTCTCATAATATCATTGTATGTGTATGGATCTGGTGATTGGGGGATTCAGAAGATTGTTTGATTATGTGCTTCAATGTTGTTGTTGGGTCCAGTATGAAAATTGGATGAAACGTGGCCTTTCAGATTATGTGTTGTGCTTCAGTGTATCCAGTATGAAAATTGATGAAACGTGGTACCTGGAGGAGACAAGATTGTAGGTCAGCACCTACGTACTAGTATCTAAGCTATTACAAGAGCTAAAGGAAATCTTTGGAGCATTGTAGCAGGTAGTAGCCTGCGTACTAGTAAATGGATCGGCTAGTACAAGAGCAAAGGGGGTTGTAGCTCCCGTACTGGTATAAAGCTGCACCAGTACAAAATATTGTAAAAGGATTTTCTTATTAAGAAGAAGATTGAGATGACTTGCAGCAGGTGGTTTTCTCCCGCATTGCGTTTCCACCTTATATCATGGTGTTCATGTGTGTGCCTTATGTGTGATGATCTATTCTATGTTACTGCATCTGTTAACTGATAATATGGTTGATAATGTTCTAATGCACTCATTGAATATCAATCAACTTAATCATAAGAAGTTGTGGAAGTAGCATATATGAATCTGATTATGGAAATGAAAAAGTTTTATTAATGTGATAATACTGATTCACCCCCCCTCTCAGTATTATTTCCAACAATTGGTATCAGAGCAGGTCCTTTGATAGAAGCTTGATCGCTTAAAGGAGATCCGTGGAACAATGGGAAAGAAGCTTAAGAAGAAATCTCATAAGAAGAAGAAGACATCTCAGAGAAACTATGACAGTGGAAGAATCGATTGGGGATTAGGCATAAGAAGCTCTTCAGATTCAGAATCAGATTCATAATCATTATCAGGTATGAATGTGGTATCCTCTGTGATGTTCCACCTATATTTCCTTGTGAAACAGATGGAAGTGATAGTGAAACTACTGAACTTGCTCTTATGGGTGAACAAGAAAGATATCAAATAGAAGCAGAATTTAAAAGGTTGACAGACAAAATTAGAGATCAACGAGATCTTTTGAACAAAAGGGAATGTGACTTCAAAAAGGTAAAGGAGTTAGTCAAGGTCAAATATCAAAAGTTGCTAAAAGCCCAGCAAGAAGAAGGAAACAAGGTAAGGAAGTTGCAGGACGAAGTCAATGAAAGGAGCACAACCATCAAGAATCTCAGAGATAGATCCAGTAATTATGGAAGTCTTGAAGCTACGACCCTCTCACTAAAGAAAGAACTTGAAGAAGCCAAGAAGCAGAATAAAGATCTACTCCAAGGTATTGAAAAACAGGAAAACAAAGTTATCAGTTTAAAAGCACAACTGGAATGTGCCTCCAGAGTTCGTCAAATGCTACAGAATGTGAATGAAAAACAAAAAAAGGAGATTCTCAAACTAAGGGTACAAATGGAAGAAGGAAGAAAAGTTGAAGAAGATTTGAAAAGGAAATCTCTTGAAAAGGAAGAACAGCTTCAGGTTGAGGTAAATATCTTGAAAGGTAAAATAGAAGAAAAGGATAAGCTTTTATGATTTCAAGATAGCTCTAAAGTCTTGGATGTATTCTTAGTAGTCAAAGGTCTCTGCTATAAAGACTTGTGTTTGGTTTCATGAATCTGTTTGAGGGGAATCTAGTTCACAAGGTGAGGCAAGGAACTCTAAAGAGAATCTAAAGTGATCGACAAAGAAATGAAAGATCAATCTCATCATCAACCAAGGAAAGAGATTCCTCAAAGAAAATCCTTTACTCCTCCCATGAATAATGTTGAATGTTATGTATGTCATAATCTTGGACATGTTGCAGCTAGATGTAGAAGAAGAAGGGCTCAAGACCATTATGCAGAAAGATCATCACATTTAAGGTACTTTAATGGATATTGCTTTGCTTGCAATATGTATGGTCACAAAGCTACTGATTGCTGCAAATGGAATATGAAACATATAAGATGTTATGCATGTAAAAAGCTTGGACATATAGCCAAGAATTGCAGGAACAAAGTATTAGCATCATATCAAAAGGAGAAAATGTCATCATCACGCATGAAGATATGGAAGAAAAAGGAAGTACAGTCAGAAAAAGGCGGCACAACACAACGTACAGACATACCAGAATCAGAGGGAGCTGAAAGTACAAAACTTCAGTGTCTTGAATCTCATATGCAAACTCGATAAAGGGAAGTTGCATATATACGCGAGTTGGATACTGCACATCGTGTATACGATTGTTTGAAGAAAGGAAGTAGGGAAAGTGAAGTTGGAAGTGAATCTATGAAGTATGATCTCTCGAGCACAAGATTAGATCTAGGAATCTGACTATCAGTGGCATAGAAGAAGACTATTAATTGGGTACGCAGATCATTCACTGTGAAAATGCGGGCGTACGCAGGTGATACACAGTGGAAGTGCGAGGATACACAACAAAGGCACAGTCGCAGTGCGTATATACGCAGTGTAACAAAAGAGCACATGCGGACGAACGCAACAAGGCAGAAGAAGAGGTGCGTAGCAAGATTGGAGGTACGCGGCGCGATAGAAGGATAACCTGCGGAGGTACATAGAAGTACGCAGCGCGATATAAGCAACAGGTGCGTGAGGTACGCGGCCCAATTGATGGCATAGGTGCGTGGGTACGCACTGTAGTAGAAGGTTGTCTGCGTGAGTACGCAGAAACACAGAAGGATAGGTGCATGGATACGCAGAAGAGAAAAAGATGATGTGTGGAGCCACGCAGGTCATATAATGAAAACCTGCGTATCTGTCTTAAAGCATTTAATGGCTGATTTTTTTCTTGTTGATAAGATCTGACAGATAGCACCAGTTTAGAGGGAGCATATGTTTTTAATGCATTGTTGGCATTATGGGTAATAATCTTTGGTGATGATGCTTAAATGATTCATCTTGCAATGAGTTGATCACATGATCAGATTTGTGGTTGATTCTCTAATGAGGATAAGGAGAAGTACATAGCTTGAATTCACTTGATGATGAGTCTCTCATATGATGTTGTCACCATATGCATAAAGATCATATATTGCAGGTTGTTCTTGGCACAAATGGATGAGGATTATCGGCTGGATACAGGGATGATTATTCAAAGTTGCATTGTTGAAGACATGATGATGATGAGCTCTTACCTATATGATGATAGGTTGTTTCATACATATGCAGATATTCCCAAATGATGATCATGATGACTATGGTGTTTCTCACATAGAATGTGAAAATTCTGTTGATGCGGACATACCTTGATGATTCATGCACTAATGCAAGTTGCTGATCCAGTTGATGTTGACAGATACTATGAAGCAGATCATACAGTGTTGTTACTAATATTTATCTTAGGTGATTGGTCTTTTCTCATGATGTAATAGTGTGTCTCTATTGCAGTCAGCTCTTCAGGTCATGTTGGTTTCCCCACTATGCCTGGGATGAATAATGTTATCATATGTAAACTTTTGGTGTATCACCATTATGATGGGTGATGGATGTATGTATTGAGTCTTTTAGTGATAGGAAGGTCATTTATGATATATAGAGTCACGTTCGTCTTGTAGAACATCTTTTTACAGTCAGGGGGAGCTTGAGCATGAACAACACTATATAGCAGAGAAGACATCTTAGCTTGTTCTCAGAAAGAGCATTATCAGATTGGAGCACCATGGCATATACAAAGGGGGAGTTCATTCAGAGACTTCAACAGATCTGGTTTATAGTCAAGGAG
>APFE031077826.1:899-54564 GCA_000404065.3 Pinus taeda | reverse complement strand
ACCAGTACAAAATATTGTAAAAGGATTTTCTTATTAAGAAGAAGATTGAGATGACTTGCAGCAGGTGGTTTTCTCCCGCATTGGGTTTCCACCTGATATCATGGTGTTCATGTGTGTGCCTTATGTGTGATGATCTATTCTATGTTACTGCATCTGTTAACTGATAATATGGTTGATAATGTTCTAATGCACTCATTGAAGATCAATTAACTTAATCGTAAGAAGTTGTGGAAGTAGCATATATGAATCTGGTTATGGAAATGAAAAAGTTTTATTAATGTGATAATACTGATTCCCCCCCCCCCCCTCTCAGTATTATTTCCAACAATATATGGGCTATTACTTAGTTTTGGGGATTGAATCCACTATTATAATGGTTTAACATCCATATTTTCATATAAAGCACTACATTTGTCTGTACTCCACTATCCAGGTGTTTTAAAAAATCTCCAACAACTAGTTAACATTTATACAATAAGCACCATAGCGATTTGGTCATCCATTGAGCCTCCCACTGATCATTCAGGTTTAGACAAACATTCCAATGGCCTCCATATAATAATAAAGAAAATGACAACTCAAATATTTTAGCATAAGCTCAGTCACAAACTCTAGTGTTGCTCCATGTGCTCCAAACCCAGTTTGTTTTCCATGGAATTACCTCGTGTGACCAATGATTTCCACTATTGCTACCATCTCTTCTTCTTAGGGTTCAAACCTAACCCCTTTGTTTATGTAATAAGCCCAATCGGCCAAGTGAGAGTCATAGTTAGTTAGAGGGTCAATAAATCCCGCATTAATAATTGTAAGTGGTTGACCCGCAAAGGGAACACAATTAGTTGTAAATGGGCCATAGTTAATAAATAAAGTGGTTAACCTATGTTATGCAAGGGACCACTAGTATTTAGGGTTTTGTATGTCATTTAGCTATAAATACTCTTAGTTAGTAAGGGAAAGATCATTGAGTCTTATTGTAATTGAGCTCTACTCTGTTCGAGGTTTCCCCCTCGAAGAGGCAAGTGAACATTGAATTTGTTTCTAGATAATAAAATACCTCGTACTTTTTCTCATTTCATGTGATGATTATGTGTTTTGGGCTATATTTCTTTGTATTTCTGGTATTCTGGATTTCTCGTTGGTCAAGAGTATAACAAGTGGTATCATAGCACTTTCCAAGGCCATTTGTACCTCCAAATTTCACACCACACACACACACAGATAATATATATATTATTATATATATATATATATATATATATATATAATATATATATATATATATATATATATATATATATTATATATATATATATATATATATCTTATGCTAGAGATGTGTTCCAGTGTCTTTAAACAATGAGATTTGTCATTGAGCGCATAAAGATGCATATTTGGGGAGGCATCCATGCAGGAAATACAAGAGGTGGTCATGTTTGTTGGACTCCCTTGTAACCCCTGTGGGTATACCTTCAAGTAGTAGCACATTAAACAAATACATGCATGAACTGCACTTCCACGTACCCTTGGGCATATCAGAAGCCTCCTAGGATCACTTGAAACCTAACTTTAGATAAGCCGCCATCCATCTTTATACTACAGTACAATGAGAACAGCACTTAGGGAGATACTCACACATACAATAGGGTAGTCGAGTAGTATGGCTAAGGGTATAGCCTATCCTCCTTAGTTAGCGCCCTGAAATATTGGGCTGAGTACTATTATTGGACCCATATGTATATTTCCATCTATAGCAGTTGACACTCCTTTGTGACCATATTTTCCCCATTGTCTACCTTATCTTCCAGATCATATCCAATAATTGGGGTTCTATCATTTTCATACAACTCAAATTCAGTAGTTGGGGTTTTCACAATGAAAATCAGACTCTCCGTGCAGTGAAGGTTTTGGCCACCATAGTCCATATCAGATTGTCACAAAAAATTTGGTATTACCAAGACCTTGGGGTTTATGTTACTGTAGTCTAGGCCCGATTTTCATAGGACATTGAGAAATACCAAGCTTTCTAGAATTCAACCATTATAGTATTGATCAACAGGGAGTAAAATTCCTTTCAAAGTAAAAGTAAATAAATAAATAAAATTAGCCCATAAGATTCAGGACAAAGAATTGGTCACAGTGGTATCACTCACTTGTAAGCCACCAAATTTTCAGCGGTCCCAAAAATTTGCTGATGCGGCTTCAAGTGACCCCCACAATTAGACTCCTCACTTGTAAGGTTGGTGTATGCTAGGTATAAGATCTCATGTTATGGGTTTGGAAAAGGCTATCGAGAGGGTCAACCACCTTGAGAAAAGATTCGACATATTCGAGGAGAATATTACCAAACATCTCTCAAAACTAACATCCCTTATCAAAACATTTCATAGGGAGGAGCCTAGTGTTTATGCACACATAGAAGGTGAATACATCCATCACATTCACTTCCATGGAAATCACAACTCTTCTAACTGTCGGACACCCAAGCTGGATGTGTAAAAATTTGATGGCTTCAACCATGCAGTATGGGTAGCACAAATGGAAAAGTATTTCTCCCTTAATGATATCTATGAAGATGAAACTAAACTACATATGGGAGCCATTTAATTGGACCAAGAGGGATGACAATGGTGGTAGTGGCATCAAAAATTTTATTGTTGGAGGCTTCATTTAATTTTGAAAAGGTTTTGATCAATTTTGGCTGACCAAAGGACGAGGAGGAAATGAGTGGCAATAATAGTTAGCTTGTGGAGGAGTCAAATGCACAATAAGGATAGAGAGGAATATAAAAGGAAAGGGCCAATAAGGGAGAGAGGTTGGTTGGTGAGGTTGTGGGAGTTGGAATTGAAGGGAGGATAGCCGGTTGCGGCAATCCGATATCAGAAGGCTGGATTTTGGATGAGTAGGACCCTTGTGACTGAGAGAAGGCCTGTGAGTCTATAAATGGGTATTCCTTGTATTTTCTTATGGCGAATGCCGATATGTATTGTATTGTTTACTGTTAAACTAATAAAAAGGAAAGTCCATATTGCGATTATGATATGTATGAATATACATGATGTGAAGACTGTTTTAAAATTTTGAATTGTCCTGATCGATGCATGCACTTAGTAGTTTATGTGTATTAGATGTTATGAGTTATCTCTTTTATGTGTGTAATGTTATATTTTTGTTATTGGATGATGCTTCAGTTGGTGCTCCCTTGAATCCATGACGAGCCCTTCTTACTTCCGGTCACAGCATGCCTTGGGTGAGACTCCTTACTCCTTGAGTAAGGTAAATATTCCAACGTTGTCCTAGACTACAATGGACTATCATTGGCCCTCTGTGCCTGAACCCAAAGTCTTTTCCCCCTGATGACTCTTTCGTTCCAACAAATGGTTTTGTTTCCGAGACCTGAAGTTACGAGAACTAGTTCAGAACATGGTGTCGATGATATTCAAGAGGGAGATCAGGGATTGGTGGAATCATAGAGTAGATCAGTTTGTAATAGAGCAAGATATCTGCTAGAATTATTCAATCAACAATGTGAGTGAAGGGATTTTGTATGTTGATGGTACCAATGAACAATATGAAATATTTTGGTGCAAGTTTCTGGAAGACCTGTACAATTGGTTAAAAAGGATGAACATGTAGAATCGGTCGTGGGGGCTGACAATAATTCACCGCAGTTGGACCCCGTTAGATCTCACACTGCTTTAGAAGTTGGACAATGATCTAACCAGAGTAGTTGATTTTTGGGTAAAGACTATGGTGGAAGGATATATAGTCGAGTTCACTTCCAAGAGTTATCAATCCTTCTCAAAGGCAGAAGCGATATTTGGATCTGGATTAAGAGGAAGGTTGATGAGGGAAGTACCTTAAGATGTTTATGGTAGAATAAGGATTACTGCCCTCGCCCACCATGGAGATGGCAGTGTAAAACCCCAGTACCGGGGGAAGTACTTAAGGGGGCAATGTTGTCAGTTGGGAATATAGATGCTGTTGAAGGGATGGATATGGAAGAATTGAAGAAAGCTATAGATGTCAAAGCATAGAGGAGAGACCTGCTAGCGGATAACTGGGAGGCAAGAGTGATTCGAACTCTAAAGAAAAGGAAGATGGGTCTCCACCAAGTAGGAGCAATGATGGGAAAACCCTGAGTCGAAGAGGGAGAAAAGAAAGATGCTTAACAGAGAAAGATCAGTGACAGGAGATATAAGAGCTAGAGGGATGAAGAGGGACCTTCCCTACAAGCCATGGAAGGGATATTGTAAGAGTAAATGCTAAGTGGGTATGGAGAGGAGAGAGAGGAGGACATGGAAAACGTGATGAGAAGATTATTTAATGAAGAATAAGAATCCATTATGAGTCAACAGCAATACCCCCGAGACATCAGTGGCATCTCCCCTGATATTCCCCTGACACCTTATTACAATTCGGAGAAATTTGTTATTAGCTTAGCCAAGGAAGTACAGGAACGAAGGGTTTATGTTGCTAGCTCATACCCAAATCAGTATGGTGGGATCTTTTACTATATTTCAAAGTTTGCAGGAAGGGGAAAGGAGGATGTCGAATAAAATTGGTATCTCTATGAAGCTATTTGGAGAGCACGATAGACTCTAGACAACATCAGGATAGTGGAGTTTCAGACCACGCTGAGGAAGAGTGCTCTGCGCTGGTTTATAAAATGGGCAGAGAAGAACCAGAACCCCACGATAGATGATATCAAGAGAGGATTTGTACAGGAATTCAAAGTACCACAGACAGACTAGCAAGGTCTATCAAAACTATGGAAGATCAAGAATAAGGAAGGTGAGATGGTCTGAGAGCTCATACAAAGGTTTAAGGATGCCATTGCTAAGTTGAGTTACACTCTGGACCTGAATCACTTGTGGGATTGGTTTATGAAGGCACTCTTGCCCTTAACAAAAATGCCACTGATGCAGCAAAAAATTGGAACCCTCCAAAATGCTTTGGAGCAAGCATCATGAATAAAATTCATGGCTGGATATCCTCACAAATACCCAGGAGTGACAAGTTTGCAAGAGGCATTGATCATGGGTCTCCAGAATCAGATCACAACTTTAACGAGGAAGCTAAAGGATCTTTAGCCAGTACAACTAGCCAGACCCAACGTATGGTGCACCCACTGCATGGTGGAAGGGCATGTTGTGACAGAGTGCCCTGGGTTGTGAGGGATTAATCATATAGGGGGGTCGTGGGGTCGTAAGGGGCCTTACCAACCGCAGGAGTTGTGGTAATAGGAGCGTAAGGAGCTTTTCCCAGAAGGAATAGCCAAGACTTTTGCGAGATCCGTAGAATGAATGGACACATGCCACAGATGTCCCCAATACTACAGAAATATTCCAACATCCCCAATAACAACTACCATGAGTTTTTCGCATCTACAACATATCACACTAACTAGTGTTGAGCACTGGATGCTCTAGTAGAGTGACTGGACAAATCTACATTCAGAATTAATGAGTCAAACTCGGGACAACGAGGAGGAAATGTGAGAGGAGGAATAACGAGAGGAAGAGGCCCCATAAGGTGTTACAACTGTGATCAGGAAGGACATGTTTCTAGGGAATGCCCACTCCATAGGAGACCCTAGTGCTCACAATGAAGGATTAAGACCCACGCCATGGAGGATTGTCCGAAACTCATTGCAAAGTGGGAAGAAAGGACCAGAAAAAGGGGGGCTAACATGGTTAATTTCGAACCTTTAACTGATGATGGTCTTCCCACAAGCAATATTAATATAGTCATTCGAGTAGGAAAGAAGATGGGGGATGATCGTAGCATAGTGGACCAACCTGTTACGGAGAAAACTAGTGTCCATTCAGAGCTGCTAGTCCCACTAAGACGGGTAGCTATCTTAGAAACAAACAAACTAAAGTTACTTATGCATTCCTTTATAAGAGATAAATGAGAGAGAAGCAGAGAGTACCAACCTCAGTCTTTCGCTTGGCTCCTTGCTTGTTTCCTCCCTCCTTTAACAAAGCTTCACCACTCTTTCCTCACTTGTCCCGCTTCAAAGAACACCTATAGAGTCAAAGCAACATAATATCATCAAAGCATAGAGATCTATAACCATAAAAAATATAGGATAAAATGTATATTGACCATACAAATGCATACACCAATACAATATTTAGAAATATACAAGAATATGGAGGAAAACTCAAATAGCTTTATTGATAAAAGTAGTAGAAGAGAGAATTACAACCCAATGGTTTAACCCAGTGCCATCCTCCCAGCATGAAAGCCCTCTTCACCTCATGAAAAGATAGATCACCCAACACTATGATGTTTCACAGAGAAACCAACAGCACTTCCTTACAAAATACAAAATTCTAGGCTTCTAGATCTCTAGGATGAGGGACCCATATATAGATATTTGTAGGGGGTGAATCAGCTTCTAGGATTTTGATTAGTGTCATTTCTCTGATAGTTCTTGGTTCCACTTGGATATTTCATGATCTCTTACTCATCCTTGGGCGAATTCAGAGAGGCATGTGTCAAATGAGTAGTTTCTAGAAGATTCTCTGAGTTTCCACCTAGCAAACTGCCTTTGCCATTTGTCTTCTCTCACTCATCACACCCTACAGAAGGGATTTTCAGTATGCATTACACTGTATATGTGTAACAGGTGAGATGCATCACATCCTTAGCATGGAGCAGTCTATATGGTCCAATTTTGACCAGTTCTGAGCAGTTTTTCAGGGAGAACTTCTGGGAAATGATGTAATCAACTGACCTTGTTCCTTTAGGATATGAAACAAAACTTTTAGGGTCTTAGAAGCCCTTGGTTTATGGACCTATATGATTGGGGTTGCAGTGCCAAAATATGTCTATAACACAACCCTTGGTTGTTAAAGCAACATCTCCAAAGAAAGTATATCAGCCTGAACGCCAAAAGCAGTATTATCATGAGGCAGCTAAGCTATTCGAGGGGATGACTGAGAGGAGAGATGGCCAGGGACCAAATGGCCACATACTTGATTGTAACCAACCGATTGAAGAGTGGTTTAAGCTATTTCTGAAGGTTTTCGAAGTTGAATGCATGTTGAAGGAGTTGCAGAAAAGTTTAAAGGTTGCGTTGTCCATAGAGGAGGGGAAGTGGAGTGGGCACTTGCTGACTTACCATAAAATAATTCCAGAAGAGTCAAATGAAACAAGAGGAGAAGAAAAAAGGAATTTTGAGTCAATTCTTAGGTTGCGGGATTCTAGATAAGGGACACAATGTTAGACTTCGGATCGGATGTAAACATCCTACCTAGAAAAACATGGGAGGAAATGGGAAAGCCGCAACTAGAATACTCACCAATTTAGCTAAGAATGGAAAACCAATATTGTATACTACCCATGGAAGGTTAGAAAACATGGAAGTAGATGTGGCGGGGGTAAATACGCACACTGAATTTGAGGTAATTGACATCATGGGGGATAAGGACCCATACCCAACACTCCTTGGGACTGATTGGGAATATGAGAACTATGTTGGCATTGAGCTAAAGAAAGAGCTGATGATTTTTGAAAGAAGGACTGAGGGTGATCCAACCCTTGGACCCCTATCAAGGCCCTAGGTTCATATAACCATCAGATGACAGGGATGAACCAGGAATGCTAGACCATCTATACACGCTCACAGAGGGAAAGAGGGAATATTAAATAAATCCCACTGCAGGAGGATCCGTTAGCTGGAGAAGTATCCAAAGCTCAGATACTGACTTGGAAGATGCATGTGATGCATGGCATCAAGGCGAGTATGAACTAAGCAGTGGACATTGTGCAATGATAACTTGAGTAAATTGGATGGGAATAGAGATAAGCGACTATACCAAATATTATGCCCTTGAACCTGTGGACACGTTCCTAAACAAGGTAGACTCGGAGATGACATAGGATCAAAATGTTCCTTTTCTTGATATCGCTCTTATGGAAACACCGAAAAGATGTTGGAGAACGCATCACAGTGCACTAAGGGACTGGGCGAGCATTAAGCAAGCCATGAAGGAATTATTTTCCCAGTATGAGTAGAGACCATAGAGTAAGGAAAGCTACAAAGCGGATTCAAGTCCTAAGAGGCACATCAAAGATTGCATCATAGATTGGAAAACCCAGGGAATACCAAAGAACCTATGGGTACACACATTTATACATACCCTGGGAACTGTTCCCCGAGCTAGGTACATACAGGAGGAACTACGTCATCAAATGGTATATTGGGATACTTTGGAGGCACAATTTGTTAGCATCTTTTCATTTAGAAGTAATGAGGAATGCATGACACAGACACTCTAGGTGATAAAGGGGGTTTAGTTTGCCCCAGGAGAGTTTGTTCAAGGATGTCCCGATGAAAGTTTTCTACAGTATCTGTATAACATGGATTCTCTGGAATATGCGACATGTGACAAGTTGGACGCAGAACCAAAGGAGGATCGGTTAGATAGATTGAGACACTTGACCTTCAAAGAAACAAAAGGAGAAAGAGACATCTAGAAGATCCCCTCAAAACAAGGTGCTCACCTTTTACCAATTAGGATAAGAAAACAAAATGTTGGGATGGAGGATAAGCCCAAAATAGCTTCTGTGGGAGACTACTGGGATGAACAAACAGCAAGAAAATTTCAACCTATTATAGGAATACCAGGAGCTGTTTCCAACTTTAGTAGTAGAGTTGAAGGGGATAAAAGGAGACATAAGGGAAATGAAGATTGTTCTGAGGCCAGATGCCTAGCCAGTAAAGCACAAACCATATAGATTGAACCCATGGGTAAAGGACAAGGTTAAGAATGAAATCGACAAAATTTTGGAATCAAGAATTATCTTTCCAGTAGATAAAGCAAAGTGGATAAGTCTGATAGAAATACAAAACAAAAAGGATGCAACAAAAATCAGAGTATGTGTTGATTACAGGAGCCTCGACAATGCATTTGTGCATGACCTATTCCCGACATCTTTCAATGATGAGGTCTTGGACAATGTGGCGAGGAATGAATCATATTCGTTTACAGATGGATTCTCAAGCTACCATCAAGTTCGAATAGCCACAGAGGATAAAAGGAAAAAAACATTCACTACTGAGTGGGGGTCATATGCATACAATGTAATGTCATTCAGACTAAAGAACACACCAACAATATTCTCAACGATTGTCATAGCAGCATTCTGAGACTATATTCATAGATCTCTAAAAGTGTACATGGATGACTGGACGATATATAATCTACTAAAGCAACACACCATCTTATTAAGGGTTATGTTTGAAAGGTGCCAACAACTGCAAATTTCCTTAAACCTCAAGAAATCTATTTTCGCAATCCTATTTGGAACATTACTAGGGAATACCATCTGCAAGGATGGAGTATGCGTAGACCCAGCGAAGGTTGTGGAAATTGTCAACATGGAACCACTGTGCAACATAAAGAAACTAAGGTCAAATCTGAGCCATATGGGGTATTACCAATGCTTCATCAAGAATTATGCATCAATCACAGCCCCAATGGAAAAGCTATTGAAAAGGATGAAATATTTCATTTGGACTGGGGATTTTAAGTGCCCCTATCATTGTCTATCCATATTGGAACAAAATGTTCCATGTGTACATTGATGTGTCATGGATAGCACTGGGAGTAGTCTTAGCATAGCCAGGGGAGAAAAATATGGACCACCCAGTGTATTATGATAGCAGAAAGTTGTCAACTGCAGAAAGAAACTATAAAACAATCGAGAGAGAAGCCTTGGCAATGGTTTATTCTCTCCAAAAATTCAAGCATTACTTGTTGGGTGCACCATTCAGATTCTTTATAAACCATTCCGCATTGAAATACCTAGTAAACAAACTAGTACAAGAAGGTAGAATATGATGATGGTTGTTGTTGTTCCAGGAATTTACCTTCGAGGTGGTCATAACACCCAACAAATTGAATGTGGGGCTAGACCACTTATAGTGACTGGAGACAGTAGAGAATGAGGGAGCAATGGATGATCGATTGCTAGACATGAACCTATTCAAAATAGAGGAAGTCCTGGATCACCTAGAAGAGGTCTATATGTTATTAACAACAGATCATTGCCGAGAAGAATATACAACATCACAAAGATGACACTAGATATTAAGGGCAATAGATTATCAACTAATTGCAAGACACCTCTACAAGATGGGCTTAGATCAAATATTGAGACACTGCATCCTCCAGTAGGAAATAATCGTAGGAGGCCATGTGGGGGGTAAAGACACTACAAGAAATATACTGCAAGCAAGAATATGGTGGCCAAATATTCATAATATTCTAAAGAATTTTCTAAGAGCTACGATTTCTGTCAAAGGGTTGGAAAACCTTCATGGCAAGATGAGCTGCCTTTAAATCCTGTTCACACAGTGAAAATCTTTGACAAGTGGGAAATAGACTTCATTGGACCCAGTACACTATCAGTGAGGCATTCACATGTAAGATACATAATAACTGCAACCGAATATGTCACCAGGTGGGTAGAAGCAACACCCGTCAAAGACTATACAACAGAAACAACTGCAAGGTTTATTTTTGAGAACATAATCTCAAGGTTTGGATGCCAAAGGAATCTCATAAGCGACCAAGGAACGCACTTTCTGAATGAAACCATTGAGAATATTCTAAAGACTTACATGATTCAACATAAGAAGAGTAGCCTCTATCACCCACAGGCCAACGACGCAGTCGAAACATTCAACAAAATCCTAGAGAAAGGGATAGCAAAGTTTGTATCAGCCAACAAGGATGACTGGGATGAAAGAATACATGCAACTCTATGGGCATATAGGACAACGGTAAAGAGACTTCATAAGCAAACTCTGTTTCAGCTAGTATACAGAAGGGAAGTGGTGGTACCATCATAATTTATATTACCAAGCATGTTCATCTCCAAAGCTATGGGGATGAAAAACAACATGGCCTTATGAGAAATACTGAGTTAGCTGATGGAAATTGACGAAACCCGATTCTTGGTCAAGTTTCATTGATTAGTGGACCAGAGAAGGCATAAAACTTAGCACGATAAGCATATTACAAATAATTCTGTTGAAGTAGGGGATCAGGGACTACTATACAACAACAAGTTCCATGAATTCCCAAGGAAACTACAGATGCACTGGTTAGGCCCATTTATAGTCACAAAAATCAGAGGTTCTGGAGCAGTGACACTTCCGAAACTGTATGGAGTCATGCTTTATGGATGGGTGAATGGCGCACACCTAAAGCCCTTCCAAAAGACATAAATCAAGATAAAAGAGGGTATCAAAAATGAGCCCACAAGTAGGTAAACAAAAGTAAAAAAGAAATAAAGAAGAAGTTTGTAAATTATAATAAGGTACTAGGTAGATTCATGGGTTGTTTTTCAGATAAATAAGAATAAGGTCAATAAGGTTGCAGCAGCAAATTTAGCATGCTGCAACCCATTTGTGGTTAGGGTGGGGGGAGAAAAGTAGAAATAGTAATCACACATGTAGTTCTAGTTAACAAGGTACACGTAGGTATACGCTTTTTGCAGTCTTTATGATCACATGGTGTACCCATCCTTTTTGTCATACCAGTAGTCATTTCCATATTAAGTAATCAATAATGCAACTGTCAAAGTAGGAGCTACAAAATCTTTTCCCATTAAGCACGGATTTAGTTAATAAATAATCCCATCACAGAAAAATAAATACGCCATGCAACCCACTCTATACTTTCCCAGTCCACGTCATTGTTGTCAGGTCCAAGTCGGCTGACGGTGGAAAGGTATAGCTAGGACACATGGGGAAAGTTTCCAGATTAATTAGTTGCTAAGGTCCAGTCAGTCAGGAAACATCATGTCAAGTCCTGCTACTTAACTCTCACAATAATGAAGCAAATTCCAGAATTTCAGTTGCAGATAGCAAGAGAATTATAGGTCTTCTTTTAAGAATAGTTGCAAAGACACAGAAGCGAGAAACCTCAGGTACAGATCATTTAACAAAGGCGAAGGGAGATGGTGAAGGGAATTGTATTAGTCCCACATGACCCATTAGATGATTGAATTGAGGTGGTCAGCAATTTGTATGGCAAATATGATAAGTCGAATTTGGTTGACAGTGATCTTATGGACTGCTTCTAGTTCCCAACTCTAAAAAGGGAAGTTTATGTAGAGGACATCCAGAGGGAGGATGACACCAAAACCTCCAAGATTAGGGATGATTTCAAAGGGATACAAAGTTTGAATCTATTCCATTTGAGAAGCTTGCCTATGTTCAACACTCAATTCACCACAATGTAGTGTACCAAACTGTGGCTGGACAATGAGCATCCCATTCATGTGGATGATATTAGCTGTCTAATAGGGTTATCAGCAGGAGAGAAGGAAGTGAGTATATAATTTCAGTTAGGGGCTAAGAAAGCCAAGAAGAAGACCGAAGATAACATCTATGCAAGATATGGGATGTCTGAGCGAGGTGGAAGAGGAGAGAAGCTCAATATTGTTAGGTAAACTTGACTTGGGATAGAGTCAAAGATGACCAAGTTAAACAATAATGGTTTTGGGGCACATGGTATTGTGCACCCATAGTATTCTGCCCATGGTATTATATGTAATGGAGCTTATAAGAGGCTGGAAGGATTTCATTGTAAGGAAAGACCTGGAGGTGAGCAGTGAAGGCTCACTTGGTTGGATTGGCCAGGGTTTTGGCCAATGCTAATGAGATATTATTAGTAAATTTCTTAACAACTGGTATCAGAGCCAGATATTGGCTTCAAAGGGATTCTTTGATGCCAGGGGTTTATAGTTTCTGATGAGATCAATGTAGCCTTTTTACAGATTCAGGTCTACAAAATAATGGTGGAACAATTGTATGTGGAAGAACCTCGAGGAGAATGTGTGGAAGATAGTGCCATAACTACGAGGGATCGCAGTGCATTTGAGATATTTCCTAATTTGGAACATGTTGACGAATTGTTCAGGATTCATGCAGCTTCAAAATTTGTTCGGTTTTTGCTACGTGAGGCCACTGGTGCTGGAATCTATGAGGTTCTCGTCGGGCTCACAATTGGAGTGGTTTCATAGAAGATTTTGAGCAAATCAAATTGAGAGAGGATGGATCAGAATCACAACAACAATAAAAAAAAAAAAATTAATGAAGTCAAAATTATTGCATGTAAATGGGCATACTACTGTAAGACCTGGTAAGGCATGTCTACCCCTCGGTGATCACTGGTAAAGTTTGGGTTAGACCTAGGTGATAGGGGGGATGTCGGGTTAATGATATCCCGGGTAAAAACTCTGAGGGGGGTAAGAGCTAGAATGAGTGGGATTGTCTCACTTAGCAAGTTTGGTTGGAGTTAGTCAAGGAACCCCAAGTCAAGTTTAAGGGGGGAATTGTTAGGTAAACTTGACTCAAGATAGAGTCAAAGTTGACCAGGCTAAACAGTGATGGTTTTGGGCACATGGTATTGTGCACCCATAGTATTCTGCCTATGGTATTATATGTAATGGAGCTTATAAAAGGCTAGAAGGACTTCATTGTAATGAAAGACCTGGAGGTGAGTGGTGAAGGCTCACTTGGTTGGATTGGCCAGGGTTTTGGCCAATGCTAATAAGATATTATTAGTAAATTTCTTAACAGATATGATCAACAAGGTCGACATCAAATTTTCCTGCTACCTCATAGCGGGAAAAACCATGAGACATTTTACGAAGAATGAATGCACACTGCATGCAATTTAGGTTGCATAAAATTTCTTCAGGGGAGAGATGCTTAACTGGTCCGCAATTTTTTCTTACTGAGATGTTTAAAGCTTGTGAAGATGTGTATAGGCAAGATACCAGTTTCGTGTTCGTGTACATTTTGATGTCTTTGGCAATGTGGAAGTGGAGGCCACTGAAGGAAAGTGAAATGGTGACCATTGTCATAGGACAACTGATAGCACTCTGTTATGACCCATCGAGGGCATTGGGAAACCCCATCATGAAAGAGATAAATGAGATAGCTTTCAAGGATTGGTATGAGCAGATGCTAGCCACCATCAAGTCAATGGAGAGGATATCAAATGCTCTATTGGAAGAATTCTCAGAAGAGGTCTAGTTCAGAGCCTCACATGCACACACCTCTCTTAGACCATGGTGTGTCCACCCAAAGACATTTAAGATGAGGTTGTAGAGGTTCATTCTAATGGAAACAACACTACACAAGGAGGTGGGATCATGGTTGGGAGTTGCTTGCGAAATCACGGATGACAAATACAACTATTTGTTTGGGGCCTTGAAGTAGTAGGTGTAAGGGGGAGATGTGGCAGAAAGCAGTAGGAAGTGGCCAGCAAAATATGTCCTCCACCCAATGGTGCTTCAGATGGAGGAGAGAATGTTTGAGCTAAGGCAAAAAGTTTCCAACTTCGAAGGACAATCAGGTGAGAGAAATTATCCTACCCAATTTCAAGGTTATACCATTTTCTCACCCATTATCACAACCTCACTGGCCATGCAACTCCCCACGAGAGTAGCCCACTCTCCCTCTCAGGCAACGGTCCCCAAGCCAAATAAGAAACAAGTTGTTCGTAGCCCGACCGTCGAAAAGCCGAAAACTACTCCACCAACCCCAATTGTCAACCTTACTGACAAGGTCAAGCCCTTAATTTCCGCATCCCACATAATTGGAGAGATTCTGACCACCACTTCTGCCACTTTACATCAGTCACGGGAATCATCCCCACACACAACCTCCACCTTCATGGCCCTATCAGAAACCCCCCTATCAGGCTAGTGAAAACTGACTATGGAAACAAAAGTTGAGTCAGTCAGTCAGGCACAGGGAACCACTTCCATCAATGGTACACAACCAACATCACTTGCCTCACTAATGCATGGGTCAGACCCACCACAAGGAGGAACCCTATACACTATTCTACAGGGAGAAAGGATTGAGTCGTACTGGCCACTTTTCCTTATAAAGCTCACAGTGGTCCTGAACCCTAGAACACATATTTCATTACATTTGGAATTAAATGATGAATCTAGACTTTCAAAATAACCAAAAATCTCAATTCTATTGATGTCATTGTAATAAAAAATTTCCAAATTTAATGAAATACGTGTTCTAGCATCATCCCCCCCACTCCACAATTCATGCTACAGTCACGCCAAACTCATTCGTGTGCCTCCTAGTAAAAAAAAACTAGTGCCAGTGGCCTACCCATACAACAACATTTCCGCGAAGCCAATACATTGTAGGCCAACACACTCCAACACTGGTCATCGGCCCAATTATTTACATTTATACATCAAGCAGGGCAGAGGGTAGAAAAGATCCATGAGGATATGGCCAAGGAACATGAGTGGCAGAAAAAGCAGTTGTAGGAGGTAACAAAATAGTGCGATCACCTACAGCCAACAAATATAGATTTCAAAGCTCAGGTTGATCAAGCCACCCAGCGATTCAGATCATTATGGCCAACAATCATTGGTGAAAACACAGAGGTGCCAGCGAACATCATGGCCTAAACGTTGCTAACCTATTGCGACCACATTCAGGCAGCATGCTCGTACCCACCAGATAACAATGATGACATGAAAAGGAAGTTAGAGACAGTGAGATCAACACTGTTGGGCCCAGTAGAGACCTACAAGAGGAATTTTGAGGGAAAAATCACTAAAGCAGAAGCAAAGAAGCAAGAACTAGCTGACACCCGTGCGAACGACTATGCTCTAATGAACAAAGTCCATGATTGGCCAAGAAGCTTGGCACCAAAAATTCACTCGGTCTACCCAATGAGAGAGTGAATACAGACTTTATTCACTAGCATAAAGGACTGTACAGACGCTGTCCACCTGCAGCAGATCAATGACTAGATTGAGGCCATCTAGGCCCAAGTTGATCAAATTAAGGAAGAGTCTACAAAGATGAAGAAGCTGATTAGAGACCTGTGGCAACTAGTATTGATGCAAGTTCTAACTCTAAAGGAGGTAGGTGACTCAAGCAGAAAACAATGGAGCGACCTACAAAGCCAGTCGCCAACAGAGTTAGCGTCAAATTCGGTCAAAACATTCACTCAACGCGTTGATGCAATCCTTTCCAAATGGGACATTTCCATTCAGAGGTACCAAGAATTCAGGCAGAAAACCATGACCATTGTTCTGGAGTTAGAGCCTTTGTTCGGAATGAGGGAACCTCAAAGGGAGGAAAGTGCAGTAGAAACAGATTCCACTGCATGAGAAACGACCAAGATGAAAGAAGCACCAGCCCAATAGTCAGTAGAACTAGTGCAGTTGACAATGCATCCACCAACTGCAAAGCCCATGGAAATACCAATAGGACCAACCGAGGTTGAAATGAATTGACTCAAGGACGAGTCAAAGAATTGTGGGTGGGGGTTGTTGGGGCCTTCCTTTAATTTTGAAAAGGTTTTGATCAATTTTGGTTGATCGAAGGACGAGGAGGAAATGGGTGGCAAGAATGGTTAGCTTGTGGAGGAGTCAGCTGGACAACAAGGCAGGAACAAGCAATTGTAGAAGAGTTATGGCAAGGTGGGAGTGGAAGACAAAGGTAGCCTAGCGGGTGGGAAGGTGAAAGAGAGACCGAGAAAGAACTAATAGTCTAGGCAGTAGAGAGGAATATAAATGGAAATGGCCAGTAAGGGAGAGATGCTGGTTGGCGAGGTTGTGGGAGTTGGTGTTGAAGGGAGGATAGATGGTTGCATCAGTCCGATATCAGAAGGCTAGAGTTTGGATGAGTAGGACCCTTGAGACTGAGACCAAGCTCGTGAGTCTATAAATGAGTATTCCTTGTATTTTCTTGCGGCGAATGCCAAGATGTATTGTACTATTTACTATTAAAATGATAGAAATGAAAGTCCATACTAGTTGTGAATTATGATATGTATGAACATACATGATGTGAAGGCTCTTTTAAAATTTTCAATTGTCATGTCTAATGCATGCACTTAGTAGTTTCTGTGTATTAGATGTTATGTTGTTATCTCTGTTATGTGTGTAATGTTATATCTTTGTTATTAGATGATGATTTGGTTGGGGCTCCCTTAACTCCATGATGAACCCTTCTTACTTTGGGTCACGACATGCCTTGGGGGAGACTCCTTACTCCTTGAGTAAGGTGAAAATGTTGGCGTTGTCCTAAACTACAATGTACTATTTTTGGCCCTTTGTGCCCAAACCCAGGGCCTTTTCCCCCTGATGACTCTTTTGTGCCAATAGTTATCTAGGGAGAGAAACTTGGAACATGTTCTTAAAAGCTATATGTGATCGCTTTGATTGAGAATCTAATTTTTTGGGCCATCTGACTAAGCTTCAAAAAACAAGTACAGTAACGGACTACATTGTAGCCTTTGAACAATTGGTCATCATAACTAATGGTCTAGTAGATGACTTCTACTTGGAATGTTTCATCAATGGCCTAAAAGAAAACATCCAATTCCATGTCCATATGAACTACCCAACTACTTGGCTGGACGCATCCCTCAACACCTTACATGTAGAAATCGCCTTAAATGCCCAGTCCAATCATCCAAATTTTATCGTCAGGCACATCCCACCTAGGCTTAGGGCCTCACCCAAACACTTAAGGTCCAAAAGGTGTCACCGACAGAAATGTTTGAAGGAAGGAAACAAGGATTGTGCTACTACTATGATGACAAGTACTCCCCTAGACATAAATGCAAGGAACCAAAATTCTTTGAAATTGATGCTACTCATACCAGCTCAGTAGATGAAGCTCCATCCTTTTAGATGCACGAGGAGGAAGTGGGGGGAACCCAAACCTACAATGATCTCATAGTTATGCCCCATGAGCCGTTATATCACTACATGCCTTGGTTGGTATTTCTTCACCTTGGACTGTCAAAATTCAAGGCTTTAGTAAACATCTACCAGTAGCAGTATTGATTGATAGTGTCAACGCTCATAATTTTATCCATAAGAGAGTTGCAAAAGTTGTTCATTTCTTTTTATGGGTGGTATCTAATTTCCACGTCCTTATCATTGATGGGAGGATCATGAAATGTGAATGCCCTTGTGAAAATATTAAGCTTTAGATGGGAGACTACCACTTAAATATCCACATGTTTTCCTTTGAAATGTGTGGTTTCAACATTGTCTTGGGTGATGAATGGCTTCGTGCACTGGGCCCTATCACAATGGATTTCTAGGAGTTATATATGAGCTTTAAGCATAATGACCACATTGATACATTAGGCAGACTCTAGGTAGTTTCTCCTACTATCTTCACCTCGCATCAAATGGAGAAGCTTTTAAAAAATGGCCATCTTGGACTAGTCACCCAATTTAATGCCATCCAGGCCATTGAATCCACTACTCCTCATATTAATCCAGATATGCAACAAATATTAGATCACCACCAGTGGGTCTTTGACAAACCTAAAGAAATTCAACCCTCTAAGGGTGAGCATGATCATAGGATCCCTTTGGTTTCAGGTGCCGCAACACCTAATGTCCTCCCATATCGATATGATTTTTCCTAAATAATGAAATTGAAACAATCATCAATGAACTCATCGAAGCTGATGTTATCCATACCAACATCAACCCTTATTCATCTCCAATAGTCATGGTTCTAAAGAAAGATGGAGAATGGCGCATGTTTCCAGACTTTTGGGCCCTTAACAAGCTCACTATCAAAGACAAATTTCTGATTCTATTTGTTGATGATATGCTTGATGAGCATGGTGCTAAATTTTTTACCAAGCTAGAGCTCCCCTCAAACTATGACCAAATATGCACGAAGGAAGTAGACATTTCTAACACCGCCTTCCAAAATCATGAAGGCCATTATGAATTCTTGGTCATGCCATTTGGTCTCTGTAATGCTCCATCTACTTTTTGAAGCCTCATGAACCACCTACTGAAACCATATGTCTAAATATTGTCCTAGTCTTCTTTGATGACATTCTCATCTACACATAACTTGGGACAATCAACTTCAGCGTGGAAACCAGATATTGCAATTGCTCCGAGATCATAAATTATTTCCAAAATTATCCAAGTGGTATTTTGGCGTGAAAGAAGTTGAGCATTTGGGACACATTGTGGGTCGTGAAGGAGTGAGGGTTGATCCAAAAAATATTCAGGAAATATAAGATTGGACCCAACCAAAAACATTGAAGAGTTTGAGGGGATTCTTAGGTCTCACTCGCTACTATCACAAAATTTTCCGTAATTATGGACGCATTGCTAGAACACTCACTAATATTCTCAAGAAAAAATAATTTCTATGGACTGATGCAACTCAGCAAGCTTTCTTGGCTCTCAAATAGGCCATGTGTTCCACTCCTGTATTGGCCCTACCTGACTTCACCAAATCTTTTGTGATTGAATGTGATGCTTCAAGTATAGTTATTGGCATTGTATTAATTTAGGATGTAAACCATTCAATTTCACCAATTAACAACTTAGTGGAAAACATATAAGTCTATCTACTTAAGAGAAAGAAATGGTGGTCATATTAGATGCAATAGATGTAGAATTTTTCTACAAATCAGATAGCTCTGATACCATGTAGAAATTTCACCTATAGATCAAACTGGTAATGCAATGTACTAAAGCAAAACACATGATCTACTTCTACAAAACATTAAGCGGAAGCATAATTGAAATCATGAGCAACATCAAGTAGAAACATGCATAACTAATTAAGAGAATTAATCACACATAACACAAGATATCCAAGGGAAAGCACCAGCATAAAACCCCAACCATGTATTATCAATCAAGTGCAAATCCTCTTCACAATACAAGAAGAATTATCTCTCAAGCTATTCAATTCTCAATTAACTATGAAGATATGTCTCATGAACCACCCAAACCCTATTTATATAGGCTTTCCCTATTGTGCTTACGTAGTTTTCTTAGGAAATAATAGCAAAAGAATATGCTATTAATTCCAACATACCAAAAACAACCAATGGTCCAACTACATATTCCCTGAGAACACTAGTTCCTCAACCATGCAAAAACTACTTACTAGAAATAGTTAAGCATCTGATAGTACATTGTCCCACATCTAATCTCAACTGGGTCTTTAACAGAACTGACATGCAACAACTATCCATGAGTGAATCCTTAGTTATCTAAAATAATAGTTGTCACATTACATGCAATCATTAACAAACTATATTTTATTATTTTAACAACTTGTTAAAATAATCTAACTGGACTTGACCATTTAGAACTAAGTCAACTGATTCTCTCATTATAGAACTCATGCTTATTCCCTCAACCAGTGGAGGAAATTCATGTGCATGCTCACAAAGACTTCAAATTCGAATTTCCTTAATCAATTAACTCAACTTAATTAATTAATTAATATTTCAAACTGCTGTGAAGACCAAACTTAATTTTACTTCCTATAGATAGACTAGGGACTGCTGTAAATAGGAAGGGACCTAGAAATTCTATTTTTAGACGTGCCAATTTTAACATGCCTATTTTTAGCACATTCTAAATTTAGCATTTCTTGTTGCACACTTTTCAACACTCCCTCTCAAGAAGAAAGGGATTATCAGCAACCTTGATCCTCTCTTTGGCACTCAAACTTGCCCTTTGACATTGCCTTTGTCAAAATATCTGCATCCTGTTCCTCGGTCAAAATATACTGCAACATCATGATCCTCTTGACCACACAATCCCGTAGATGATGATAGTGAATATCTATATGCTTGGACCTATCATGAAACACTAGATTCTCAGAGAGTTTAATGCAACTCTAATTATCACAATATATCACCATCAGATCCATCATCTGGTCAAACAATCCCACTAGGATCTTCTGCATCCATATGGCTTCACATGCAGCTTGACTTGCTGCCATGTACTCTTCCTCCGCTAAGCTAAGTGCAACTGATCTCTGTTTCTGGCTATACCAAGAAACTGCAACTGACCCAAGGTTGAAGATCCCTCCAGAATTGATCTTCCTATATAATGGACTACCTGCCCAATCTGCATTTATGAAGCCTTGGAACTTCACTCCCTCTGTCTACTTGTACCATAATCCATACCATGTAGTGCCTCTGAGATATCTCAGCACATGCTTTTCCACCTTCCAAAATAACTTGGTTGGCTGAACCATAGCATGACTTAGCTGGTTCACTGCAAAGCACAAATCTAGTTGGGTGTTCACTAGATACATGAGTGAACCCACAAGCTGCCGATAAACTATAGCAGCTACTATCTCACCTAAAGTAGCATCCTCTTTCATCCAATTACTTTCTAGATGAGTCTCCATAGGCTTGCACATATCCATGTGGAATTGCCTCAGTATCTCATTGGCATACTTTCCTTGAGAAACAAATACTTCCCCATCTCTCTGCCACACCTCCATGCCTAGAAAGTAGTGCATGAGCCCATGTCCTTCATCTCAAACCTCCTCTTGCAAGATCCTTCTTGCAAGACTTATCAACTCATCATTACCAGTCAAATAAGATCATCAACATAAAGTACAATAATCAATAGCTTACCATCTACAATGATGTGGTAGAGGCTTGCATCCGCTTCACTCTTGGTGAAGCCCAACCCAGTGAAATAGCCGTCGATCCCAGTATACAAAGCATGGGGTGCTTGCTTCAACCCATAAAATGCTCACTTGAGCCAACACACATGTGACTCACGATCGAAGGTCTCAAATCCTTCGGCCTGCTCAATGTGTACCTCTTCCTAAATCTCCTCGTCGAGGAAAGTTGTCTTCACATCCATTTGATGGATCTTCCAACCCATCTATGCTGATAGTGCTAGAATCGATTTGATCGATGAGTACCTTGCAACAAGAGAAAAGGTTTCAACATAGTCAATCCCCTCAACCTATGAGAAACCATGGGAAACAAATCTTACCTTATGTTTCTAAATACTGCCATCAACTGCTTGCTTTACCTTGTAAAGCCATCGGGAAGTAATCACTGACTTGTCCCCCGATCTAGGAACAATATTACATACACTATTCCTCATGATAGAATCATACTCCTCTACCATCGCATCCATCCAAACTGGCTACTGCACCGCCTCCTCAAAAGAAGAAGGCTCCATCGCTACACACTCCCCAACTAGGGCCATGTAGCTAGTGTATCTATCGGGAGATCTCCTATGTCTACGATGAGAAGATGGCTGCTCCACATTTTCTCTCGCATCCTGCATCAATCTGTCTACTTCCTAAGAGCATTTTTTCCCCTCTCTGGAAGACTCTCTAGTAGTGGTGATCTTCACCACTAAAATCTCTGCATGTGGCTGCTCCACATCATCAGGAGGCTCCTCCTCCTTTGGAACTAATAGTTCCTCATCATCACCATGCAACTTGAGCTCCCTCTCAAGTGACTATCACATGGCTCGCTTCTCATCAAACTTTGGATCCCTACGCACTATTGTCCTCTGAATGGCAGCCAGAAACACTCGATAGTTGTGAGGTCTATCCGTATACCCCACAAGTATTCCCAACTTAGCTATTGGGTCTAGCTTCTTCCGAGCGTCTTTGGTCACAAGATAGTAAACTGGTGATCCAAAGATACGGAAGTGACTTACATCTAGATGCTTCCCTGAGAAAGCCTCTATAGGTGTCTTCATCCCCAAAATAGATGAGGACTTCTATTCTGAAGATACACTGTTGTATTGCATGCCTTAGCCCACAGATGAAGTGGTAATCTTTGGTCATGCAGCATCACTCGAGCTACTCCCTCAATAGATTTGTTTTTCCTTTTGGCCACCTCATTCTGTTGTGGGTTATGAGGTACCTGAGTTCCCATTTAATTCCTTCTAAGGCACAGAAGTCTTTAAAATGCTGGGAAACATACTCTCCACCATTATCACTCCATAAGGCCTTTATCTTCCTCCCTTCTTCCTTCTTTTCCAAAGCTTTGAACTCACAAAACTTCAAGAAGGTTTGATCCTTCTTTTGTATGAAGTAGATCCAACATCTACAAGAAAAATCATCTATAAAAATAAAAAAGTACCTTTGCTTCACGGTGGAGGCTATAGAGAAGGGCCCACATACATTTGAATGAACTTGATCCAGAACTACTCCTGCTCTACCATTTAGTCTTGAAAGGAAGCCTTCGCATACTTACCCAGAGTACAACCTTTGCATGTGATTTTCTGCTACAGTTTTCACTTGGGTAATCTAGTAGAAATTTGTTGCATGATCGTCAAGGCCCCATGATGCAAGTGGCCCAATTTTCTATGCCATAACTCGCCAATGTATTGGCCATGTACCTCTTCTGCCTTGGAACTGAGAGTAGCATAATCTTCTACCTGTAACTTGTAGAGATTCTTAATTCAAATCCCACTCTGTTTGGTCTATCCAGTGCTGATATGCCTTAGGAAAACCTTTCCCAAATTAAAGACTACATCATAGCCTTTGTCCTCAAGCATAGCAATAGAAACAAGATTCTTTTTTAGCCCTGGTACATACATAACATTACAAAGAGTGGGGGGAGAACCATGCTCCCTCTGAAACATAACCATACCTCTACCCGAGACACAGTACTTTCTGTCATTGCCCATCTCGATCCGTATCTAGAGATCCTTCTCCTCCAAAGTGCTGAAAATATTCCTGTCACCTGACATGTGGAAAGAAGCTCCACTCTCCAAATACCAAACACATCCCATGCTGGATGAAACCATGCATGCCATAAGTGAGAAATCCATCTCAAATTGTGAAGCTAGTGCATCACCATTAGATTCCTTGGAGGAACCTTTCTTCTCAGACTTCCTCTTTGGGTAATTATTAGCATAATGACCCAACTCGTGACAATGAAAGAATCTCACCTTCAACTTGTCAAACTTCTTCCCTCCTTAAGAAGACTTGGAATGGGCTGCCTTCCTTTTCTCTTTCTTTTCTTTAGAAGCTAAAGCCAAGTTTTCTTAATCATCATGTTTTGATGAAGAAGCTCCATCCCTAGTGCTCCATCTGATATCCTCCTGCATCAAATCCGACCATAGTCATTCCCAATCTGGCAGTTTGTCCCTTCCATTCACTGAGTCTTGGTAGCTATGCCATCTTTTAGGGAGGCCACGGAGTGCTAGACTCACCATATCCTCATCAGTTGTAGTGACTCCTACGCTATCAAGCTCATCTCTACAGGTGGTGAGCTTGTTCAACAATGTAGAAATAGAGTCACCCTTCTCACACTTGATCTTTCAAAGCTTGTTCTTCAGTGCCAACTTCCTTTGATCACTGCTATTCTAATACAAATCTTTCAATGTTTTCCACATTGCAAATGGAGACTCCTTCCCATGGAGGCTTTAGACCATGTGATCTCGAACACCCTCCAAGAGAATTCTCCTAGCTCTAGCCACACACTTACCCCATTCCACTAGCTCAGTCTTGTCAGTAGGCTTAGGGACTTCTTGATCAATGAAATCCTTAAGACCATTATCTTCCAAAACCGCCTCCATGTGATCCTTCCAAGCTATATAGTTTGAGTTGCCTTCAAGGGCATACTCAAGCCTCAAACCATTGAATGCCATCAATGAAATAGATGTGATAAGAACTTGAGATCTATATCAAGACTAAGAAACTTTAAATTCCTCCTGCTAGTATATTGTTCTTGCTTGATTCTAGAATTTTTCTACAAATCAGATAGCTCTGATACCATGTAGAAATTTCACATGTAGATCAAACTGGTAATGCAATGTACTAAAGAAAAAGACATGATCTAATTTTACAAAACATTAAGCTGAAGCATAAGCGAAATCATGAGCAACATCAAGTAGAAACATGTATAACTAATCAAGAGCGTTAATCACACATAACACAAGATATGTCCAGGGGAAAGCACCAACATAAAACCCCAACCATGTATTATCAATCAAGTGGAAATCCTCTTCACAATACAAGAAGAATTAGCTCTCAAGCTATTCAGTTCTCAATGAACTATAAGATATGAAGATATGGTCTCATGAACCACCCAAGCCTTTGTTTTATATAGGCTTTCCCTATGGTCCTTATGTAGTTTTCTTAGGAAATAATAGCAAAAGCATATGCTATTAGTTCCAACATACCAAAAACAACCAATGGTACAACTACATATTCCTTGAGAACACTAGTTCCACAACCATGCAAAATCTACTTACTAGAAATAGTTAAGCATATGATAGTGCACTATCCCACATCTGATCTCAATTGGGTCTCTGACAGAACTGACATGCAACAATTATCCATGAGTGAATCCTCAGTTATCTAAAATAATAGTTGTCACATGCATGCAAGCATTAACAAACTGTATTATATTATTTTAACAACTTGTTAAAATAATCTAATTGGACTTGACTATTTAGAACTAAGTCAATTGATTCTCTCATTATAGAACTCATCCTTATTCCCTCAATCAGTGGAGGAAACTCATGTGCATGCTCACAAAGACTTCAAATTCGAATTTCCTTAATTAATTAACTCAACTGAATTAATTAATTAATATTTCAAACTGTTGATAAGACCAAAATTAATTTTACTTCCTATAGATAGACTAGGGACTGCTATAAATAGGAAGGGACCCATAAATGCTATTTTTAGACATGCTATTTTTAGCCGGTCTATTTTTAGCACATTCTAAATTTAGCATTTCTTGTTGCACACTTTTCAACAATAGACACTTGGCGGCCATACTATTGGGGTGATGTTTCCAAATCTACATGAACCATCATAGCCTAAAATATTTTCTAGAGAAACTTCTATCGTCGCCACGGCAAAATAAATGGCTTGCCAAAATTTTGGGATATGATTATGAAATAATTTACAAGAAGGGGTTTGAAAATGTAGTGGTTGATTCTTTATCATGCCAATTTTAGGATGAGAGCACCCTTCTATCAATCTCTTTACCCATACCATATTGGATTGATGAGGCTCACAAGGAATGGTTCTCCAACCCCTCTCTTTCCCAACTCATTAATAACTTAAGATAAGATCGTAATTCCTTAGCATACTACTCTTGGAAGCATGAGATTATTAGCTATAAGGTTCGAGTAGTGAGATTCCCAGACTCCACCCTCAAAACCCACATATTAGATGAGCTGCATTCATCTCCAATTGTCGGACGTTCAACAATCCACAAGACTTATTCTCATGCATGTCGTTCTTTCTTTTGGACTGGCATGAAAAATGAAATTCATACTTTTGTAGCTGAATGTGATGTGTTCCAATGCAACAAAGGGGAAATAGACAAGTTATCGGGAAACTTACAACCATTGCCACTCCCTACTTTTGTCTAGATGGATGTTTCCATGGATTTCATCGCTAGTCTCCCAAAGTCAAGCAACAAATCAGTCATCATGGTGTTTTTTGATATAATTTCTAAATATGATCATTTTTTCACTCTACCACACCCTTTTACCCCCACTTTGGTGGCTCAAGTTTTCTTGGAACAGATTTCCCAAATGCATAACATGTTGACTTCCACTGTGTTTGATTGCAACCCCACTTTCACCAACAAATTTTGGTAGGAAATTTTCAAGATATAGGGCACGCAACTCCAACTAAGTATCGTCTATCATCTGTAAACCGATGGTCAAACACAAGTAGTCAACAAATGTTTGGATTCCTACCTGAGGCGCTTCAATTATGATAAGAAACATCAATGGGTATACTGGCTACCTTTAGCTAAATGGTGGTATAATACTAACTATCATGAAGCCACCAAGATGACTCCATATGAAGCAGTGTATGTCCAACTCCCACCTTCACCTCTTTCTCATATCCCTGGATTTTTTAAAGTACATGCATTTGATCAACTCCTACATAACCATGCCACCATGACCGCTTGTGTCAAAGATAATCTACATCAAGATCATAACTGAATCAAGCAACATGCCAACCAATATCATTCTGAGCGTTCATTTTAAGAAGCGGATCAAGTATTCCTACGAATCCAACCATATAAGAAAACTTATCTCAAAGAAAAGGGCTACCAGAAACTAGCACCAAAATTATATGGGCCTTATTGTATACTTCAACGCATAGGAGAAGTCACCTACAAAATAGCCTTGCCACCTACTTCAAATATCCATCTGGTCTTCCATGTATCATGCCTCAAGAAAGTGGTGGGCAACAATTGAAGAGTTCAAACAAGTCTACCCGAATTGGATGAGAAAGGCTCACTTTGGCTCCGACCAGAACATGCCCTCGATACTCAAGAAATAGATCTCTGTGACTGCACGATCAAGGAAGTCCTCATCAAGTGGAAATACGCCTCTCCAGAAGATGTGACTTGGGAACCAACTACTATTCTCCAGTAGTTTCTGCAACTTCAACATTGAGGACAAGGCAGATTTTGATGTAGGAGGGCATGTTAGGGTCCAACCCTAACCCCTTTATTTATGTAATAAGCCTAATGGGCTGAGTCAAATTCATTGTTAGTTTGGGAGTCAATAAAGCATGCATTAATAATTGCAAGTGGTTGACCCACAAAGGGACCATGGTTAGTTGTAAACCGACTATAGTTAATAAATAAAGAGGTTAACCCACGTTATACAAGGGACCACTAGTAGTTAAGGTTTCAGATGTCATTTAGCTATAAATACTCTTAGTTAGTAAGGGAAATATCATTGAGTATTATTATAATTGAGCTCTACTCTTTTGAAGGTTTCCCCCTCGAAGAGGCAATTGAACATTGAATCAGTTTCTAAATAATAAAATACCTCATAGTTTTTCTCATTTCATGTGGTGATTATGTGTTTTGGGTTATATTTCTTCGCATTTTTGGTATTTTGTATTTCTCACAAATCAAGAGTATAACAATTATTCATTTGTTTCTTTCCCCACTGACTCCCATATTTATTCTCGAGTCCACAAGAGAGATGGGGATGGGAACAACCCTCCGACCACACCACCTAGTCCTATCTCTTTAATTTTTTTCAGCGTAAATGGTTGAGTGGTCAAGTAGGCAACAAGGGAATTTAATTTGGCCAGCTATGACCTACTCATGGCACACAATAGGCCCTCTCCCTCACACTTTGGATTCGTGGTTTCCTCTCCTCCATTCTGCTAACAATTAGAAATCACATTTAATTCTCAAGTATTTGCAAGTTCCCTTCTAGCAAGTCATAAATCTCACACTAGTGATACATTGTAATGTTTATAAACGTGGGGATGAAGGAGAAAATCCCCTTAATGAAACACCATCCTCAACGTTATATAAACATAAAAAAAATCAATACTAATATATGTATTTACAACTCTTATATATGTTTATACACTAAATAAAATGTGTAGAGTACCTTCAATTGATTTTCCATCTCCCAAGTTGCTTCATTTGGTCCAAAATGCTTCAATTACACTTTGATCTACTCGATTACTCAATTATGGAGTGTGAAATTTATCAGGGACAAGATGCGTATTGATTATAGTTACAATTATCCCTGAGATTCCACCTATATCACAGACCAATCAATGACATGATTAGTGTCATGCACATACTTTTTGAGAAATAAATGTGAAAGAAAATGTGTGTCTTCAAGGTAGATGGAAAGGCTACTCTATAAGTCATTGATCCCTTCTCTTTCCAAATTATAAAAAAATTCCACAAAACCTGGGTGCTAACTTAGCATAAGACCCCAATTTTAGTGAGCTCTTCCTTGTCTACTATGGAGATATACATGCGCTCTCCCACTTGGAATCCTTTGTGCATTCTCTATCGATCTACATAACTCTTTTTTTCTATCCTATGAAGCCTTCAAATTTTACATGATATTGAGTAATTCTTGTTCCATTATTTAAGAATTTTGGGTCCAAGAACCACTTTTCTCACTAGGTCATCCCAACCAATAGGAGTGTTACATTTATATCCATACAATGCCTCAAAAGGAATCATCTCCAATGATTCTTGGTACCTATTTTTGTATGTAAACTCAATTAATGGTAGGAATTTTTGCACCTCTTTGGCTAATGTATGACATACATCCTCGACATGTTTTCCAAAACTCAAATACCCCTTTCCATTTAAACATATGTATGAGGATGATATGCCATACTAAAATCTAGATGATTTACAAATCCAACAAACAATTCCTTCCAAAATTTTGATGTGAACATGGAATCTCAATCTGAAATGATCTTCTTGGGTATGCCATGTAATATAAATACTTTTCCATTAAATTCATAGCTATGTCAATAGCATTGTGGGTGGAATTGATAGCTTTAAAGTGGGTTTCCTTGCTTTAATTGACCACTACCACTATCATGACATCATGTTGTTTGGATGTCTTCGACAATCCTATAATGAAGTACATAAGTATGACTTCCCATTTCCACTCAAGGTTTGGGATTGGTTGCAACAATCCAACTAGTTGTTTCCATTCTATATTAACTTATTGGAATAAGATAACATTGTGCTTGCATTCTATGTTGTTGGAATAACATAGTGTTATGGTCAATAGCTTTGTATTTGTTGAGCGTCTACAAATTACTTAATGGTTATTTTGAATAAACTTGAACTTAATGTCATAGATGCTGTTTTAAGTCCAAGTGTCACTATCCATAATATCTCCATGGGTGTGCTCATCAAGATGTCTGGTCGAAAACACAAATTTATTTTGAGTTATTGGGGAAATTGTCAAAATCTAAGATAACCAAGTCATGAGTATAAATAGTGGGTCTATCATGAGATTTAATAATGGGCCTTTCATGAGATTTACATGAGACAGTTGAAATTTTCACTATTCCAAAGCAAGATAGCTGTTGAAATTCCACCTCTCTTTTCTCCCCCTACTCTATTATTTTTTCCTAAGAATTATAACCTACATTCTACATTCCTTTTTTCCCATTACCTATGTTTTAAATCCCCTACCCTACTACCCTATATATCTAATCATTCTTCATTCCTAAACAAGAAATCATCACAACTCCCTTTTTCATTTTCATATTAAAGAGATATGATTGCGCATTTAAAATGGAATTACCCATATAATCCTCTCATCAATCCAAAACCTATGATAAATCAAACCTCCTAATGATTATAAGTCCAATTTATTATGTTTTACAAAAGATGGCATTGTATGGCATCACACAATAAGATAAAGAATAGGGGGTAATCCAAATGGTTATGCCACCTTAATCTTATGCATTGTACATTCACTACATTAATCACCAGACATAAAATCCACACAGATAACCACAAGGGAGTCTCCAATTAGCAGTTGGCAAGAAACCAGTTCACACTCAGTCAGGGAATCTGTTGCGCAAGCCCTATTTTCTCTTCCCAAGTGATGCACAAATACTTGGTTTTAGCCACCATTTTGTAGAACGGTTTTCGACCATATGGATGATAATTTTGGGAAACTGAAAGACACTATTCTCAAGAATAGGCCAAATAAAACTAACCTATTCCTTTTTTTCCACATGAGTAACATATTGAAAGTTTCAAATGCATATTCAAAGCTCATTTTTCAGAATTCGTGAATTTCCATTTTTAAGTCATTTCTTTGTAGAGCATTTTATGGGAAGATGGGGAAGAATTTGGAGAAAATGAGAGAGGTTTAGCTTTAAAACAATATCATATACAATAAAACCTTCAATTTTTACACCGGTATTACCATTTGGAAGATATACCCACAACATTGGTCTGTTGTACAGGTGCTACATAGTTGTTGCGAACCTATTGCACACATGTCTTCACAAGTTTTTGGAGGGTGCCAGCTGTCAGCGATTAAGTGGAATGAGGTGCCACTAAGTTGGGATCTAGTTCATACCACTATTCAAGAGCTAGGTGCCATATTTGGAAGGAAAACATAGCAGTGAAACATGATTTCCAACCAATGCATAGCAAGCCAAGCTCACTGCAAGTGTTCTAATTTTTTATTTTTTTTGTTATGCAATGTATGTGTTTCGATGATATAGACAGCTGTTAGGACACGTTTTATTTAAGATAGTGATTATGATCATGATCTTTTTGTTTTTATATTATAAGGAAAAGAACTATAAACAACATTAAGTTTCATTTTTTTTAGTTTGGTTTGATCCCCCTCATGGATTGACAGTGCACTGCATCCGAACATATTTTGATTTCCTAGTATATGTCTATTTAATATGGTAACAGAAAAGGAAGAACGATTTGGTTGATTGTTGGAATGAGCTTTCTATATGTGATCTTATTTTCTTAATATAATACTCAATGCAGAGTTTGGCCTGTTATTGTCAAAGATTTTGTGGTATTGTTAGTTAAATATCTATTTCTCTTTTGCAATTGTCGTTTTATTCCTTTTATCTCAGTTCTGTTTAAAGTGTATTGAAAACAATCTTTCTATAATTCATCATATATGATCTAGAATCATTGTGTCATTATGTTTATATGGGATTCATTATGCCTTTGTCTACCTTCATTTCCTAAATACTCAGTCATATGATTTGATAACTGAATTCTGATATGCGTTGTTCAATTTGAATGGGTATTGTCATGTGCCTTTCTCTCTTTCATTGTACTACAATTGATATAAATTTGAAGGATGTACCTATCATGCACCTACTCTTGTAGTTTATTGATATATGCACTGATGTTTTGAATTGGCGATATTTGGGTCTCATACTCTAATTTTCTCTCCTTTAACCTCCCAACAAATTTTCATTAAAATTCAAGTATCATTTTTCAGACTTGGTCTCTATCAAAATATGTGCTTCAAAGTCTCCAATTTTTAGTGTTTTCGAGTGAGGGAGCCCCTCCAGGTAGAAAAAACCAATTTCTAGCCACAAGTAGTTTGCGGTTACCTTCGTGGCATTTTCCTCAACCTAAAGGGATTCATAGAGTGCTAACATATTGGAGACGTTTCTTAGGACTAAAAGGTTTCATCTTCTCTGGGAAATATTTTCAAAGTTTCAGATTTCGCTGTTGATGGTGGACAATAGTTAGAAATAAGAAGGTTGAACCTTTCACTTGGTGACTCCAATCAAGCAAAACCTAGATTTTCAAGTTCCACTGGTGTCTCCACATTTCAAAATGAATTCAACTATGAGGTATGCGCCTATGAATCAAGATCACATTCTAGGATTTCCTTACTACATGCCTTGTGTAGATTGGAAAACCTATTTGCCAAAATTCAGAGATCAGAAAGGAGATAATGTTACTCTTCATTTGGTCAAGTTTCACATGCATGTACATAGACTTAAGGTTCAATTTCATGAAGATTTTTTGATGAAAATGTTCATGCCTACATTAGAGGAAAAAGAGAGATATTGGTATGAAGGTTTGGCATTTGCTGCTATTTACTTTCTTAAAGATTTTCATTCAACATTTTTTGAAAAATATAGAGAATCTCATCCTTCATTGTCTTTGGTTGAGAATTGTTGTGAACACATTGAGGGTTTTATCCAAAATATGGAAAATACATATGGTGAGGTAGAATTCATGGATGAACAGATTTTGGAAGCTTTGAACAAGAAACATTTCCAGTACCAAGAAGAAATGGTGGTTGATATATTGGATGAAAGGGAAACTAAGAAGGATTTAAATGATGACAATCAAGTTCTATTTTATGAAATTGATGAAAATTTGCAGCAGCCTTGTAAGTCTCTGTATGATTAAAAGTATGAAGATAGTCATGCATTTGTTTTTTCAGATTGTTCTTTTTTCTGGTTTTTTATTTCAAGACCATGTTTGTGAAGACCAAGATGAGTTTTATGATGAAATTCCTTAGCAAGGATATATGGACATTCATCACTCATATGTCTCTCTAGCTCATCCATTTTCTGAAGCGTTACTTCAAGAGCATATTTGTGTAAATCAGAATTTCAAATGGGCATGTGTGGAACTTTTATACAATATAATTATGATAGAAAGTAATTATCAAACATTACAAGCAGATAATGAAGAAGGGAAATTTGTTCTAGGCCACGTGGATGTAGACACTTTTGTTATTCAAGATGCGCTACCTCATTTGAACATTTGAAAGAACATATAAGCCTTGTCTACCATATGGATGATAGGAAAGAACAAATGTTGCATTGCAATTTGAGAAGGATCAAATGAATCAAGGAATTCATGATCTCCAAGATCCTTTGGCTGATTTGTTGTGGCCATGGAGGAAAATGGTTGGTCTTACATTTGTGTATTGTCGTCAACAATTTCAGTGGTAGTTTTGGTTTCCAATCTTACATTTTTCTTGCCTGTTCAAGGCAACTGTGAGCGACACCCAGTCAAGTATCCTTCTTCTTGACTGGCTAGATTGGAAAAAGGTGATTACCTAGTGTACATACTTTCAACATATGCAAGATTTGATGCTTGAGATGAAGGCCATAAGGTCTCAGTGATATGCTGCCATAAGTCTAGTCAGTCAATAGTTAAATTTTTAGTCTTGTGAGTCACATTTTTAGTTTTAAGTGTTTGACTCCATATTCCCAATGGATAGGCTAATAATCTACATTTTCATTCTTGGCACCTCACAGGGAGGCTAGCATCCCCATTGGAGCCAATGTTAGAGTCAGTAGCTTTGTATTTTTCAAGTGTCTACAAATTAATTAGTCATTAGTTTGAATGAAGTCGAACTTAATTTCATAGATATTGTCATAAGTTTGAGTGTCACTATCCAAAATATTGCCATGGGTGTGCTCATCAAGAGGGATGGTCGAAAACATGAAGTTTTTTTGAGTTGTTGGGAAAATTGTCAAATTTTGAGATAACCAAGTCATGAGAGTAAATAGTGGGTTTGTCATCAGATTTACATGAGAGAGTTGAAAATATCACTGTTCCAAAGCAAGATAGTTTTTGAAATCCCACCTCTCTTTTCTCCCCCTACTCTATTATTTTTCCATAAGCATTATAACCTACATTCCCTTTTTCCCATTCCCTATGTTTTAAATCCCCTACCCTACTCACCTATATATCTAGTCATTCTTCACTCCTAAACTATAGGTTTTAACCCCATATAGAAATTACATGCATATGAATTCTAAAAATAGGAAATAAACAAAGGCGAGAGCATAACACATAAAACAAATATATACAGAGATTTCCCCTGGATCACAAAACCAAGACTACTAGGTTGATTTTTCATTATGTTCCTTTCAATGTTACAATACATATATATACATGCTGAAGCATCCATAAATCCCAATCCATTAACCTTGGATTAGAACATAACCATAGTTCCCTTGACCGGATCTACAAAATACCATGGACCGAAAACCATCGTGCCCAAAACCATGTGCGAAAACCATGAACAAAACCATAGGTAGGTTCGCCCACCTAATATTGGGTCCAAAAAAAAAAAAATTCTCGGGGCACTGCCTTGGACCCCGTAGAGGGGGGATAAAGCCCCCCTCTAACCCCCCAGTTTAACTACTAGGGCTAGTCATGGAAAGAATATAACACAATCTCCCACTTGTTTTTTTCTTTCCATAGGGAGCCACAGGAGAGCTTAGTTATTTATCCAGCCCTGCAACACCCATTGTTTCTCTACACCAAGAGAAATTTTTAGAGCTCAGAGATTTTGTAAATGCATCTGTAGTATTCTTCAAAGTATCCACCTTTACCAGCAACACCTTTTTGCCTTCTATCATATCCCTCACAAAGTGATATTGAACATCAATGTGCTATGCCTTTGAATGGTAAGTAGGGTTCTTCGCCAATAAAATTTCACTTTGGTTGTCACAATCTATTCTTATAGCTCCCTATACTAACCCCATACTTGAACACAATCTCTTCAACCAAATTGCTTCCTTGCTTACATGAGTGGCTGCCATGTATTCTACCTTTGTAGTTGATAGTTTCACTACAGATTGTTTCTTACTCATCCAACTGATTGCACTTCCAAATAGGTTAAACACATACCCACTTGTAGATCTTCTATCATCCAGATCTCCAACCCAGTCTACATCAACAAAGCCATGGATATCCAAAACTCTGTCCAATCCTGGTCTTCCTTGATAGCACAAACCATAATCACTATTGCCATGCAAATACCTGAAAACCCGCTTCATTAGTGTCCAATTCTCCTTCTCTGGTTTTGACATAAACCTGCTCAATACTCCCACTACATGTACAACGTCTAGTTTAGTATAGAAAATTGCATATATCAGGCTACTGACTGCGCTTGCATATGGAACACGGGACATGTCCTCTTCCCCTTCTTGTGTCTTGGGACACTCTTCAGCAGATAACTTTACACCTACAGGAATAGGAACCTTCACCAGTTTACTATCCTACATATTAAGCCTTTGCAATATTATCTTGGGATACTTCCTCTGGTTTAACTAGACCTTCCTCTTTGCTCGATCACTTTTAATTTCCATGCCCAAAATTAGTTTACAACACCAAGATCTTTCATGTCGAATTTGGAGGATAATTGGATCTTCAAATCATGGACAATTTCTTGGTCATTTCCAACCAACAACATATCATCCACATACAAGACCATATAAATAACACGGTCACCAACTAATTTAAAATACTCACAGTGATTTGCTTTGCTTCTGGTGAATCCAAGTCCCCGTATAAATGTATCAAATTTTTGATACCACATCCTTGGTGACTGTTTTAACCAATACATAGACTTTTTCAACTTGCATACCAAATTTTTCTTACCCTTCATCTCAAAGCCTTCAAGTTGCTTCATGTCGATCTCTTCTTCCAGATCCTTGTGAATAAATGTTGTCTTCACATCCATATGTTCTACCTTAAAATCAAAAGTAGCAACAATAGATAAACATAATATAATAGAAGCTACCTTGGCAACAGGAGAAAAAATATCACCAGAATCAATTCCTGATACCTAGGAATATCCTTTTGCTACCAACTGAGATTTGTATTTATCCACCTTTCCTTTTACATTCATCTTCTTCTTGAACACCATTTGTTCCCAACGGGTTTCCTTCAAGCCGACAACTCCACTAGATCCCAAGCCTCACAAATATTCCATTTCATCAACCATGGCCTCTTTCAAGAGTTTTCCATCCTCTAAATCTACTACTTCCTTCACAGTTCTGGGATCATCATCATTATTATGTAAAGCAAAATTTGAACAAAAATTAGATGGACTATACCTTTCTGGTTGCCTTCATTTTCAAACTAGTCTTCTCACACCGGAGTTCGTGGCTCTTCATCTTCTGATTCGTCTACTATTGTAGAGTCTAATTCTTCCTCCTTAAGCTCAAACTTTATCTTCTCAGGTTCCTTTGGTTGGACTTCATGTTTAATAACATCTTTCACCTCTCTGAACACCACATCTCGACTATACACAACCTTCCTTGTTACTGGTTTCCAAAGCTTATAACCTTTTAAACCATCCTTATACCCAATAAAAATGCACTTTTGAGATTTACTATCCAACTTTGTTATTTTCTCCTTTGGAACATGTACATATGCATCACATCCAAATACCCTCATACGTGAAGGAGAGGGCTTCTTACCAGTCCATACCTCTTGTAGAGTCTTATCCTCTAGTGCTGATGAAGGTGATATGTTGACCAGGTAACATGCAATCTCCACCACCTCTACCCAGAATTCCTGTCCTAACCCGACACCACTAAGCATGCTTCTTGCCCTTTCCATCAACGTCTTGTTCATTCTTTCTGAAACTCCATTTTGTTGAGGTGTGTATGGAGTAGTCTTATTTCATGCTATACCATACTTCTTATAGAACTCTTCGAATTCCTTCTTGCAAAATTTTCCACCGTTATCTGTCCTCAACACTTTTATCTTCTTCTTTGTTTGATTTTCCACTAGAGCCTTAAATTCTTTAAACCTGTCAAAGACTTCAAATTTCTTCTTGAGGAAATATATCCATGTATTCCTTTAGAATTCATCTATAAATCATACATACTACACAGACTTACCTAGTGATGGAAATTTCACAGGTCCAAACACATCACTGTGCACAAGCTCTAATATTCGTTTCGCCCTATTACCACTAGAGGGGAAACTCACCCGATTTTGCTTCCCATATACACAATTTTCACAGAAATCAAAATCCAAAGAGCTATTAGTCATACCTTCTACCATACCTTTACCATGAAGTATCTAAAGGCCCTTCTCTCCAATATGTACAAGCCTTTGATGCCATAGCATGGTCTTTTCTCCAGAGACCACTAGATTTTCTGCTCCACTTTCAAGAACCATAGAACTATTGCACCCATCAATAACAGTGATACCTTGTAGCTTGTACAGAGTTCCAATCTAAAATCCCTGCATAAATAACAATTCTCCCCGAACCATCTTGCAAGTATCTTTTTCGAACACTATTTTTACACCTACATCATCCAACTTTCTTACAGAAATCAATTTTCTAGCCAATGCAGGAATATGGAGAACACCCATAAGTGTTCTAATCCTTCCACCTTACAACTTCAACTTTACTTTTCCATGACCAACGATTCTAGCCTTCCTATCATACCCTAAGAAGACAACACCACCATCATATTTCTGATACTCACAAAACCATTCTCTATGGGGAGTGAAGTGAAAGGATGCACATGAGTCAATCAACCATGCCTCATGATCTACATGTGTACTTCTTGAAGAAGCAAAGTACACAATCCCACCTTCATCTGAGGTGGTTCTCACCTCTACTAAAGGAGCATCATTAGATCCCTTTCCTTTGTCAGGAGTTTTAGATTTACAGTGCCTTTTTGTAGTGCCCTTCCTTTCACATTTCTAGCACACCTTTACAAATTTTCTTGGAGATTTAGATCTCCCTCTTGATTTAGATCTACCACTCAAGGATGTATTTATGTTTCTATTCTAGGACCGTCCTCGTATACACAAGGCATCACCATTTTGGCTCAACATATCTTTCCCTCTCCTCTCCTCCGTCAACAAGGATGAGACTATTTCATCAAACTACAAGGCAATTGCATTTCTACCTATTGCAATAACCAAACTATCCCAAGAATATGGTAGAGAACATAACAAACTAATGCACTCATCTTCATCTAAAATTTTAATATCAATAGACAATAGCTGGCTTACCACAGTATTAAATAAGTTTAGATTCTCTGTCACAGAGTCTCCATCTTTCATCCTCAGGTTATACATCTTTTTCTATAGGGACATTTTATTCACTAGAGACTTAGATTAGTACAAAGTCCCTAACTTGTCCCACAAAGCCTTCATCGTAGATTCCCTTGATACATTCAACAATATTGAATCTGAGACACACAATCATATTGTGCTCTTTGCTTTCTGATCCAACTTCTTCCATTCTTCATCGGACACTCTCATTGGTTTAGTACCCAGATCTACCACAATCTGCTGATATTTATCCACCAACAAATCCTCCATCTTGAGTTTCCACAAATCAAAACTCTCACCATTAAATATCTCGATCTCTATCTTTCCACTACTTGTCATGTTCTTTCACCACAAGAATCGATCTTGTAGATCTCCATTGAACAAGGTCTACCACAGGCCTAAGCAAAGCCCCTCAACAACAAAGGCATCCCCTTGAAGCCAAAAAAACTCTGATACCAAATGTACGTTTTAAAACCATACATAAATTACATGCATACGAATTCTAAAAATAGAAAATAAACAAAGGCAAGAGCATAACAAATGAAAAAAATATACACAGATATTTTCCCCTGGATCTTGAAATCGAGATTACCAGATTGATTTTTCATTATGTTCCTTTCAATCTTACAATACCTATATATACATGCCGAAGAATCCATTAACCCTTGATTAGAGAATAACCATATTTCCCTTGAAAGATCTACAAAAAACCATGGACTGAAAACCATCGTGCCCAAAACCATGTGTGAAAACCATGCACAAAACCATAGGTAGGCTTTCCCACCTAATAAAGGGTCCAAAAAATTTCCCAGGGTCCTGCCTTGGGCCCTGTAGAGGGGGGCTACCACCCCCTCAAACCCCCTGTGACCCCCCCACTACACAATGAAGTGGGGACTCTACCCACCTCTAAACCCCCGACATAACTACTAGGGCTAGTAGTGGAAAGAATATAACAAAACCCAACATGAACAAGAAATCATCACAACTCCCTTTTAATTTTCATATTCAAGAGCTATGATTGTGAATTTAAAATGGAATTACCCATATCATCCTCTCATCACAAATCTTATGATAAATGAAACCTCCTAATGATTATTTGTCCAATTCATTATGTTTTGCAAAAGATGGCGTCGTATGGCATCACACAATAAGATAAAGAATAGGGGATAATTCAAATGGTTATTCCACCTTAATCTTATGCATTGTACATTCACTTCATTAATCACCAGACATAACATCCACACAGAGAACCACAGGGGGGTCTCTAGTTAGAAATTGGCAAGAAACCAATTCACACTCAGTGTGTGAATCTATTGCACAAGCCCTATTTTCTCTTCCCAAGTGCTACACAAATACTTGGTTTTAGTTACCATTTTGCAAAATGGTTTTTGACCATATGGAGGATAATTTTTGGAAACTAAAAGATTTTATTATCAAGGATAGGACAAATACAAATAATCTCTTCAATTTTTTTCACACGTGTAACATATCGAAAGTTTCAAATGCATCTCCAAAGCTCATTTTTCGAAATTCATGAATTTCTTGTTTTAAATCATTTCTTTGCAGAGAATTTTATGAGAAGATGGGGAAGAATTTGGAGGAATTGAGAGAGATTTATATTTAATATAATATCATATACAATATCAACCTTCAATTTTTACACAGGTATTACCATTTGGGAGATATACCCACAACATTGGTCCGTCGTACAGGCATCACACAGTTGTTGCACAGCTATTGCACACAGGTCTTCACAAGTTTTTGGAGGGTGCCAGCTATCACAGACTAAGTGGAATTAGGTGCTACTAAGTTGGGATCTAGTTTATACCACTAGTCAACAGATAGGTGCCATATTTGGAAGGAAAATATAGCAGTGCAACGTGATACCCAACCAATGCGCAACAGTCCAAGTTCACTTCCAATTTTCTACCTTTTTTTTTGTTTTTGTTATGCAATGTATATGTTTCGATGATATAGACAGATGTTAGGATACTTTTTATTTAGAATAGTGATTATGATCATGATATTTTTGTTTTTATAATTTAAGGAAAATCATTGTAAACAACATTAATTTTCCTTCTTTTTTAGTTTGGTTTGATCCCCCTCATGGATTGAGAGTGCACTACATCCGGACATATTTTGATTTCCTAGTATATGTCTATTTAAGATTGCAATGTAAAAGGAAGAAGGAGTTGGTTGATTCCTGGAACGAGATTTGCATATGTGATCTTATCTAAATAAAATACACAATGCAAAGTTTGGCCTATTATTGTCAGAGATTCTTATGGTATTGTTATTTAAATATGTATTTCTCTTTTGCAATTTTCATTTTATTTCTTTTATTTCAGTTCTGTTTAAAGGTGTATTGAAAACAATATTTCTAGAATTCATCATATATGCTCTAGAATCATTGTGTACTTCTGTTTATATGGGATTCATTATGCATTTTTCTACCTTCATTTCCTAAACATGCAGTCATAAGATTTGATAACCGAATTATGATATGCATTGTTCAATTTGAATGGATATTATCATGTGTGTTTCTCTCTTTCATTGTACTATAATTGTTATAAATTTGAAGGATGTACCTATCATGCACCTACCCTTGTAGTTTGTTGATATACACACATAAGTTTTGAATTGGCGATATTTGGGTCTCATACTCTAATTTTCTCTCCTTTAACCTCCCAACAAATTTTCATTAAATTTCAAGTATCATTTTTTAGACCTGGTCTCTGTCAAAATATGTGCTTCAAATTCTCCAATTTTTAAGTTTTTCGACTGAGGGAGCCCCTCCAGGTAGAAAACACCACTTTCTAGCCAAAAGTGGGTTGTGGTTACCTCTATGGCCCTCTCCTCAACCTAAAGGGATTCATAGAGTCCTAACACATAGTAATCTATTTCGTCATTCATTTCCAATAACATAATTTAGTTATGGATGTTATCATGTTCTAATAATTGGGACAACCTGGATAAGGTCTCTTATGAAACTCATCCATTGTGAGCTCCTTCAATTCGGGTACACAAGGCGCATACCATCCATCTTTGATAAAAAACATACCATTATCAATGAGCTTATAATTATTTCTCATTATTCCCACTAGTTATTGTTATAAGCATTCATTCACATGCTATAAATTCTCATCATGTATCAATTCCTCTTTGATCCTTTCTTTGATTTCAATTTCACAAGTGCTTGTAGCTACCAAGTGAACCACTTGTAGACTTATACTAAGTGCATCTACTACTCTATTTTCCTTACCCTTGATATGTCTAATATCAAAAAAAAACTCTTAGGGCTAACCATTTGTCTTGTCTTGCCTTTAACTTGGGATTATTAAACAATCATCCTAGTCCTCCATGATTTGACATCTTCAAAAACTTTCCCCAATAAAGTAGCGCATCTACATCTTTAGTGCATGCATGATTGTTGCTAGCTCCAAATCATAAGTGACGTAGTTATTTCATCCTCATTTAGTTTTATTAAATCAGAATAGACTACATTTCTTTCCTGTATTAGGACTCCACCTAGTCCTTCCTTACAGGCACATGTGGAAACTAGGAAGACCTTTTCTCAATCTACTATCCTCAAAATAGGTGCGCATGTGAGAAATTGTTGAAGCAATTCAACAATAGATGTGCACTTTAATGTCCATTGAAATATGAATAATTTCCTCTATAAGGTTGTGAATGAATTTCCAATATTTGAAAAATCTCAAATGAACAATGGGAAATATCTAGCCAATCCCATAAAGAATCTAACCTCCTTGACATATCAGGGTGTAGAACACTCCATTATGGCTTTAATATTTTTAGGATCCACAATCACTCCATTATGGCCTTAATATTTTTGAGATCCATAACCACTCCTTCTCTTGAAATGACATAGCCAAGTATTTAACTTGTGATTGGAAGAAATCACATTTTCTAAGTTTAGCGTATAGCTTGTGTTCCCTTGGAAACTACAACACTTCAAATTCTCTTCAAATTATTTGGTTTTTGAGTAAACTAAGATTCCATCCAAAAAATCCAATACAATTATTTCCAACTATGGCTAAGGACATCATTCATAAGGTACATAAATGTGGTTAGGGAATTTGTGACCACAAATGGCACCACCATAAATTGTAGTGCCTATATCTTGTCTTGAACATTGTCTTGTGGATGTATTCATATTTAATTTGGACCTGAAGACAAGAAAAACTTAATTCTATTTTAGAGAGTACTACACCCCCTCTCATCTGATCGAATAGGTCATCCACACTAGGTAACAGGTACTTATTTTTCATTGTATCTTTATTTAGTTGTTGGTAGTCAATGCACAACCCTAGTCTGCCATCCTTATTTATTAACAATGTTGGGACTCCCCATGGGAACACATTGTTCTCGATATGCCCCTTATCTAACACTTATTTTAGCTACAACTTTAATTCTAAAAATTATAGTGTGGTCATGTGATATGTAGATTTTAAAACTGACACTACACCTGGGATCAACTCAATGGAGAAGTTTATTTCCCTCCTAGGTGGAAATCCCGGTATTTATTCTAGAAATAAAGAAATACATCATTGAACTAATTTAAGATAAGGTGATATTCAATTATGGCCTCACTTATCTCTAGCATGCTGGTCACTTAGACCACATATAGGGTACATCCCTTTTTGCTACACATCCTTAAAGTATTACTTATTTTTCTTCATGATTGAGGCATTCTAGTGTCTTGTTGCAACAATCCACCTCAAATTGGTGGGCTTCCAGCTAGTCCATTTCCATTAATACATCATACAACGCTAGTGGCAGGAAATTAAGGGTCATTGTTGTAGGCATTCTTCCCAGCTCTTGGTGGCACATTTCCACCCAATGTTCCACTTTCCTTCTAACATTGATGGCTATTTGGCCCAGCCACAACCTTAGATGGGTTTTTCTTTGTAAGTTACACATCTCTGCAACCTTTGGGCTGATATAACTAAAATTTGAACTATTTGTTAAAATTGAAATAGGTTCGTTGGAAACCTTCCATTTCGATCACCAAGGCTTGATGATCTATGTGCCTATTGTCCAATGCGACATAAATTTGAGGTATGCACTAATCATATCATCCATCATCATTGCCTCTTAGAAAATATACATCTTCATGTTGTTCTTTTGTTGGTGAGGACATTAGTTCTGCAAGTGGTTCTCTCCACATCTCCAACACTAAAATGACATTCTCTTGGGATCCTTGACCTCTTCTCCTACTATTTTGACAAGCCAAACTCTATTGACATCAGGTACAATTTGCTAGGGTTCATCCCTAGTAGGAATGGTGAAGCTAAAAAAATTCCCTTCTTTCTTGTGTCCTAAGGATTTTGGTCCTTTTCCTTTAAAACTGTCTTTTTCTTTCTTCTTCTAGTTTGATCTCTATTCATCCATATGCTTGGATTGATCATTACAATACTTAGCCTTTCAAATGGTTTCCTCCAATGTCCTTGCCTAATCAAACACAATCTTATTGTGGAAGTATTATGGTAACTAACAGTGGTATCTATGGGTATGCACCTTCTAACCCTTGATATAGGACACATACATTAACAACTTCTTGTAACGACTACAAGCATCCTCCAAAAATTTTCCTATGCTTTGATTTTGGAGCCTTCCCTTCTATTTACATGAGCTTATCTTTGACTATCGTCAAGTATTCATGATTTGATTAACGCTTATCTTTCATGTTGTGCATATGTTTTCTATTCTTCATAATTATCTAATATTTTAAGTCACAAGTTAACCTTTTAACTTGACCTTGCCACATTTCTAGGCTTGTCTCCAGAAACTGTGCAATCTATGAGGAAAATCTAGCCTTGATGATGGAAATTGTGCAATCTTAACTGGAATCTCAGCCTTGAGCTTGAGAACTACATAGTCATGGATGGAAGCCCAACACTAATTTCAGAAACTGCGCAATCCTTTCCTTGAGCTCAAAAACTACGAAATCCACTAAGTCAGAAAGTTGCCTAGTTCTCCATAGTTGCAGAATCTTCCTCAGCAGAGTGCATGAAAAGTTTCCATAAGAAGAAAAAATAAAAGAAAAAATGAAAAAAGAAAAAATGAAAACCCTAAAAGATTGGGATTCATCATTAATTTCTCGAAGGTGACATAATCCCTATTTTTAGAAGTTTCCACCAAGTGTTTCCTTTTCCTTGACTTTAGGCATCTGCGTCATAAACCACAATCTACCCAAATATATTTAATATATTCCTCTAGATCTCATTTTTACATTCGATCTTGGAGCTCTAGCATTCCCAAGGAGATCAAGGAGCCTTCGGTGGAGTTTGTGACACTTTTCTCGGTGAGTTTTGTTGAAAAATGGCAACAAGAAATTGCTAAAATAGAAGTGCTAAAAATAGCAGTTTGGGTACCAGTGCTGGATTGGGCAACAGGGAATGAAAAATGGAATTGCTAAAAACAGAATTCTATTTTTAGTAGTTTAGTGTGGATAACTATTTTAGTCAGTCCCTAGACTAGAAATAGGAAATAAAAATCGAATTTGATATTAACAATAGTTTGTAAATTAATTAATTAATTCAGTTGGAGTTAATTACTTAAGGAATTATGAACTTGAATTCTATGTGAGGACATGCAACAATTTATCTATTAATTGAGGAATTTATCCATTAGTTAATGAGATAAGGATGAGTTGTAATTATTTGGCTCAGTAAACTGAGTCAAGTCTAGTTAGATTAATTTAACAAGTTGTTAAATTAATGAGATTCAGTTTGTTAATGCTTGCATGCATGTAACAACTGGTATTTTCAGATAACTAAAGATTCACTGATGGATAACTCATGCATGTCAGTTTAGACAGAGACCCAGTTGAGATCAGATGGAGTGACAATGTACTATCAATTACTAGGATATTCCTTGTGAATATTCCTTGCATGCAGAAGGAATATTATTCCTTATGGATTGCATATTTGGACCTGAGTTTACAGTAGGTATGATGTGGCCAACTCACACATGTTATGACATTGGACCCCAATCAAAATTGTGCAAGGAAATAGGATCTTGGAGGACTTGTGTAGCCTATATATTTAGGCCTAGATAGTCCATAAGCTAAATCATCAAAGTACAGAGAGAGCAGGATAGCTTTTGAGCTTATTCTTTTTGTATGTTGTTGAGGATTTCCACTTGATTGATAATACAAAGATGGGGATTTAGGCTGGTGCTTTCCCCAGGTTATATCTTCTGTGTCATGGTTGATTACTTCTCATTCTCAGTTATATCTGTTCATGCTTGATGTTGCTCATGTTCAATTAAGTTTCTGCAAAGTTTATGGTAGATGTAGATCTAGTATTATGCTTTAGTACATTGCATATATCAGTTTGATCTACAGGTGAAATTTCTACATGATATCAGTGAGTTGGATGACTTGTAGAGAAAATTCTACATGCTATCAGAGAACAGGTGATCAAGGAACAACAATGTACAAGAAGGGAGAAGTTGAAGTTTGTGGTTTTTGAATATTGAATTGAGTTATTATCACATCTATTTCACCGATGGCGTTTTATGGTTTGAGACTTGAATATGCCCTTGATGGCAGTTCGAATTATAGAGCCTGGAAGGATTGCATGGAGGCAGTATTAGAAGATAACGGTTTAAAGGACTTCATTGATCAAGAATTCTAGAAGCTGATTGATGCTACTCAACTGGCAGAATGGAAAAAGTGTGTGGCTAGAGCAAGGAGAATCATCCTGGAGGGAGTTCAAGATCACATTGTCTCGAGCCTCCATGGGAAGGAGACTCCGTTTTCAATGTGGAAAACATTGAAAGATCTTTATCAAAATAGCAGTGATCAGAGGAAGTTGGCACTAAAGGACAAAATTCGAAAGATCAAGAGTGAAAATGATGACACGATCTCTATGTATCTGAAGAAGCCTACCTCATGCAGGGATGAGCTTGGAAGTGTAGGGATCGTGACAGCTAATGATGACATGGTGAGTCTTGCACTCCTCGTTCTTCCTAAGCGTTGGAATAGCTGCCAGGAATCGGTTAATGGAAGAGAGAAACTGCTAGATTGGGAATGACTTTGGTCATATTTGATGCAGGAGGAGATAAGAAGAAGCACCAGAGATGGTTATTCATCCATGGACAATGAAGAAAGTTGTGCCTGAACGAATAAGGCGAAGAAGGGGAAGGAGAAGGTTTCTCTTTCTGGATCCAGTTCTTGCAATGGTGGGAAGAAGTTTGACAAATCAAAAGTGTGATGCTTTCGTTGTCATGAGGTGGGCCATTTTGTTACAGATTTTCCACTGAGGAAATCCAAGAAGGGATCAGGGGAAGAATCTGAAGGTGAGGCACTTGCTTCACAGTTTGAGTTGGATTTCACACTTTTCGCATGCATGGTTTCATCCATGGGGAAGTTGTGTGTTCTTAACAGTGGAGTTCTTTCCACATGTCTGGCTGACAAGAGTTTTGTTTAGTACTTTGGAGGAGGAAAGATTCTCCAGATTACTCATTAGGATGGGGTAATGATGAAAGTATAGTGTCTTAGGTGTACCACGGTTATTTTTCAGAGGGAGCATTGGAGCTCACTTACCTTAACCGATGTCAAGTATGTACCAGGACTAAAGAGAAACTTGGTGTCGATCGTGATGCTGGAAGACAGAGGCTATGATGTAGTCTTCAGTAAGGGAAAGGTTTTCCTTAGACACATCATCACTAGACAGGTGGAGCAGATCAGTTCACGGGTCAAGAACCTGTATGCTCTTGAGGTTCAAGATGCACGCAAAGCCTTGAGCAGCAAGGCAACTAATGGAGACTTGGTGGTTGAGAGGGAGAGTATATTACCTCTCAACATGCAGCACTAGAAGAAGTCTCAGATAATTTTGGAGGAGCCATGATTGGTGCAGTAGCTTCAGGAGATTGTGGAGTAGCTACAACAAGGGAATATGAGAGGAGATCGAGTAGAGACATCTACTCATGCAAAGACCTCCAGTAGGAGGAAACTTCGAGCCAAGTCGGCAGAGGGATCACAAGCAGCCATACCTCCAGGTAGGAGGTGGGGTGATGTGAGTGATTGTCCCAAGGAGGAGGGGCAAGTTCCTTGAGGTACCCAACCTCTTTGATTCAACTTTGCTAAAGGAGCCTCGATGAGGAGTAGCAAAACTAACTGATTGGGTAGAGATAGATGCAGATGGAGTGGTAGAGAGAGCTATAGTGCAGGGAATCCCAAGACAACGCAGAGCTAGCAGGTTGCAGCAATGCGAGAGGCACAAGTGTGTTGCACCAGTGCAGGGTAGCACAGAGTGGTGTCCAACAATGCGAAATGCATGGAGATCTTGTAGTAGCGCAGAGGTTAGAGAGGGAGCACTTTTCAGCTGCAGGTAGAGCTTCAAAATCAGACTATGTTTCTAGCCCAACAGAGAGGTCAATTGGGAGTTTTTTTGTTCTGAGAGTTGTTGGAGCAACCATACTTGGTAGAAGTGTTTCATGCAGAACATTTTGAAGGTACAGGATCAGGTTCGAGAGGAAGCCTTTCTTGTTGAGAGGGAGTGTTGAAAAATGGCAACAAGAAATTGCTAAAAATAGCAGTTTGGGTACCAACGTTGGATTGGGCAACATGGAATGAAAAATGGAAGTGCTAAAAATAACATTATATTTTTAGCAGCTCAATGTGGATTCCTATTTTAGTCAGTCCCTGGACTAGAAATAGGAAGTAAAATTCGAATTTGATATTAACAACGGTTTGTAAATTAATTAATTAATTCAGTTTGATTTAATTAGTTAAGGAATTATGAACTTGAATTCTATGTGAGGACATGCAATAGTTTATCTATTAATTAAGGAATTTATCCATTAGTTAATGAGATAAGGATGAGTTGTAATATTGAGTTGTAATTAGTTGGCTCAGTTAACTGAGTCAAGTCCAATTAGATTAATTTAACAAGTTGTTAAATTAATGATATTCAACTTGTTAATGATTGCATGCATGTGACAACTGGTATTTTCAGATAACTAAACATTCACTCATGGATAACTCATGCATTTCAGTTTAGACAGAGACCCAGTTGAGATCAAATAGAGGGACAGTGTACTATCAGTTTCTAGGATATTCCTTGTGAATATTCCTTGCATGCAGAAGGAATATTATTCCTTATGGATTGCGTAGTTGGACTTGAGGTTATAGTAGGTATGATGTGGCCAATTCACACATGTTATGACATTGGACCCCAATCAAAACTGTGCAAGGAAATAGGAGCTTGGAGGCCTTGTGTAGCCTTTATATTCAGGGCTAGATAGTCCATAAGCTACATCATCAGAGCACAGAGAGAGAAGGATAGATTTTGAGCTGATTCTTTTTGTATATTGTTGACGATTTCCACTTGATTGATAATACAGAGATGGGGTTTTAGGCTAGTGCTTTCCCCAGGTTATATCTTCTGTGTTATGGTTGATTACTTCTCATTCTCAATTATATCTGTTCATGCTTGATGTTGTTCACGTTCAATTAAGCTTCTGCAAAGTTTATGGTAGATGTAGATCTAGTATTATGATTTAGTACATTGCATATATCAGTTTGATCTATAAGTGAAATTTCTACATGATATCAGTGAGCTAGCTAATTTGTAGAGAAAATTCTACAAGTTTTTCTTTTTTCATCTTTTGGCATTTTTTTTGTCACTTTTTGTCATTTCGCTCCCATGAGTGTTATTTTCCTTGTTTATCTCCATGGTTTCTCATGTTTTAACTCACGTTATCTTGAAGAAGTGTTGTTTCAGTTTTTCATTCACCTTTCATAAGTGTTGCATTGATTTTCTTGTTTTGCATACCAGCTATCATTGTTTCGATGACTCTCCTCGCATATTTGTTTTTCCTTCTGTTTGTTTAATTTTTGCACTTGATTGACATTTATCTATTGATAATCATTCAAATCCATGTTTTAAATTGCATCATCTCTTAGATCTACTTCTTTCCTACACCCTTATCAGGTAGATCTGCACTTCTAGTGGTGATGTACAACCTTGCCTAGCTACAAATTGCGCAAGTCTAGAGCTCATGATGAGGCTTGGGCTCTGAGACTTCGCAATGCATAGTATAGGTTGGACCAGCTATGCACTATGTAATTCAAGTGATCATTTCTTCCCCCTTTCCACTCAAACTATGCAATATGCAGTCTCTCGCTATCATTGTACAAGTTGAACTGTAATTGCGCAGTCACAAGCCTCAGGCTACATCACTAGCTGCTGAGACTATGTAATGCACAATTCCATAATCCAATCTCTCTACCTTGCTCATAAAATTGCACAATATTTCTCATCAATACACTGGTTTGCGACCTAATCTTGTTTTGATACTGGTTTTGCAAAAGTTAATTTATACTTGCTTCGAGTTCCTTTTCCCTCCCCCAGGTACCATAGTTGTTTAGAACTTCTTTGGAGTAGTCACTATTACCATGGAACCCAAGAGAGTTGCCTCAAAAGACACCATAGAAATTGAGAGCACACTAGTAAAATTTCCATTATACTCAGACACTCAACTATATCTAGAAATGTAATCAGATCTTACATGGCAAAATGTGAACAATTTTTTTTCAGCAAAGAACTTCGAAGCACATCTAGAGGACCAACAGGTGTAAATTAATTTCTAGAAATTAGGGTTGCATGCAGATATTCAGCCTTCCCATGTACAGATGTGATCAACTGGATTGTCTCACATATTGATATGAAGACCATGACTTTGAGAAATGCCAGTGGAAAAAGGCTTGCTACTTTTCTGGCAGCAAATTCTTGACGTATGTATCATCTTCCTGAGCTGGAAACACTCATGGATTCATACTTTTATGCCACCAACAAGTATTTGGGCATGAAATATGTTGTTAATATATGGCTGAAAGAACCATCAAATTTTCCATAGACACCCACCAACACATATAATACAAGGTCTCTTAGGAAGACTTATCAGTTGTTGATCATCTTAGCATGTAGAATCTAAGGCCAGTAGAGCACAAAGACCTTTCTTGAAGGGTGTAAATTCTCATTGAACTAGGTTGTGAATGAGGAGAAGTCATTCAATTGGTCAAACTTATTGGCTCAAGAATTAAATATCCATGTAGGTAATGCCATAAATACTCCCAAGGGTAGGGAAGAAATATTTTATATGTATGAATATTTAATAGATAAAATTTGTGCACATAATGCATTCCTTTGCATGAACTGGGCTTGGGCACTATGAGATCATGTCATGCACATCAACTTCAAAATTTTCTCGAATTGCAACCATCTCAGAGTAATAGAGAATTTAACTGACTACTTCCTCATTCTGATATACAAGATGATTTTTGAGGAAGAACCACCTTGTGTGTCATGTGGGGCAATGGAAGTAGTATTGGAGATTGAATATTGGTTTGCCTCACCAGATGGGACCTTCCTTAGAGTGTTCAGTGGTCCGAAATCACTACATATTTTTCCAAGGTATGCCACTAACAAGCTTGTCACAAAAGAAGCATCATATCATCTCACATGCTTGTCACCCGCTTTGCATAAGAATAAGAAAGGACCTTGCCCAACTCGTCTTATGAAAATTGGATTGTACGAGATAAAGAACCTAAAAGTTGCAGATACTGAAAAAAGGAAATACATAAGTTTGCATTAAGTACTAACGAATTTAATCTGTATGATCCCCATGGTATTTTCAAAGACCATTGTACAATAAATCACTTTCAGTTGCTCAGCAGGACATTTCATTGGCATGAGGACGATCCATGGAAGAATTTCTACAATTCCTCCAAGACCCGTGAGCTAGTTAATTTTGTAGGAACTTCACAAGTCTCTCCATAGAAGGAAGCTACTCCAAAAGTAGTGATAGAAAAAGGGAGAAACTTTGCATAGGATAAGAGAAAGAGAAAGGTTTCTTATAGTCTAGGGGGAGAAAATTGTTGCAAGATGAAAGTGGATCCAACTATTATGAAAGTGGCTTTAGCAACAAAGGAAACAAGGGATGCAGAGAGCATAATGGAGGAAGAGGGAAGAGTAGAGGAGATTGGAGGAAGAAAATTAGAAGCAAGAACAAGAAGAGAATCACAAGTAGGAAGAAGAATAAAGGAAGAGCACAATAGCAGAAGGAATAGTGTGGAAACAAGTTGAGGAACAAGAACAAAACCTGCAACCAGCAAAGGACGAGAGCAAACAGATGCAAGATCAGGAGCTTACTCAATAGATTGAAGATTTGATGGATATCGATGACAAAGAAGCATAACTGGAGCTACAACGTCAAGATGTCGACCAAATTCCTAGCACACGATAGGCCACTTCTTTATAGGAAAGAGAAAGGTTGCTTGTAGTGTGGGGAGAGAATGGAGTCGCAAGATGAAAGAGGATCTAAATATTGTGGAAGATGTTGAAAATGCAACAAGATGATGGAGCTTAGTGAAAAGAAGTTGCCTTCACTAAGTAGTCCCGCATGCTATTTTTGGCGCAAAGTCTATTTTTAGACTATGTCTATTTTTAGACATATGGATCATGGTCTATGAGTTGCAGGATGCTATTTGCAAATGATTGGTCATGTTGGTAAAAATAGATGGACTTATATTTTTAGACATATGGGCAGAGTCTATTTTTAGACTGCCAGTCTAAATATAGAACAGTCGAATATTATTAGCTCTTAATAATATTTAGAATATAAACATTATCTTATCCTCTTGCAGCACTTCAATTCGAGCTACGGATGTGGCACATGCAACTTCCAGAAGGAAATACACTTTTCTTATGGGTTAGTTGAGCTATTGCATGAAGGATTTCAGTTAGAACTCAAGTGATTGAGTTTGGTGGAGTTGATTGAGGAGTTGATGGAGTTGTGTTCAGTTTCACTTAGTTGAACTAGTTGTAGTTAGTCTAACTGACAAATAGACTAATGATGAGTGGTGTGAATTAATTATTAATTAATTCACTAATTATTAACTCATAAATCAACTAAAGAATACATCAGTTAACTCAGTGCATGGACACTTCAGTGGAGACAACTGTTAGAGGTGAGAGAAAGGGCAAGACAGATGCCAGTTGTGACTATAGTTGTGCATGTGATTTGCACAATCAGTGGATTGAGTATTGCCAATGAGGATTGCATGGTATACACAAGGGAAATACGATTTTGGATCAGCCATTGTCATCTATTCTATGCAGGATTGCGTAGTGGAGGCAGGCAAGCAGCGGAGGAGATTTGAAGTTGTGATTGATTCAGATCTGAGCTAGTTTGTGTGTAACAAGTGGAGATAGTACTGAGTACTTGTGAGGAGTATTGTACTATGTATTGTTACATGTCCTCAATCAATATAATATACAGATAGTTGGGGGTTTTCAGCTATATTCTTTCCTCGTGATATACTGTGTTGATATGTGCGATTGATGCTTCAATGTGCACATGCGATTGTTTCTTAATACTGCAAAATTGGTGATCAATGTAGAGGAGGTTATGTAGTATGCATGATTCCGAAAATAGTGTATAATTAGGATAATCTTTGTGAATAAGTGTCATATTATTCAAAATTTTACATGGTATCGGAGCTGGTTGATTTGTAGAAAAAGTTCTACAGGATATCAAAGCGAGGATTGATCATCAGATCTATTATTTAGAAAGTGACTATGTTTTATTTCTTCAAGCAGAGTCTGTAATTAGGCTAGGTAGCCTCTGGATTCATCCTTATTTTGGAAGGTGAGATATCCAGTGAATGCCCATACAGTCAATCTCTGTACAAGAAATACTTTGTTCTCATGAATTTTAGATCAAAAGCAGATGAGTTTTGAGCTGGTGGAATTCGAATTTGTTGAAATGTCTTTCAACGTAGTTCCAAAGAAACAACGACCAGAGGAAGTTGGTGCTCAAGGATAAACTCAGAAACATCAAAGTTGAGAATCGAGACAGTATGCCCCAGTATCTCACGAAGTTCACCCAATGACGGGATGAGCTGGGAAGTGTGGGGGTGATTGTCGATGATGAGGACTTGATGAGCTTGGATCTCCTTGGTCTTCCGAAGAGTTGGCATTCCTATCAGGACTCTATCAGTGGTCAGGAGAAATTGCCAAGATGGGGGAGACTTTGGTCGGATCTTGTGCAAGAGGAGATCAGGTAGAATACCAGGGACAGATCTTCATCAAAGGAATATGATGAAGAAAATTGTGCTTTGGCTACCAAAGCAAAGAAGGAGAAGGTTTCTCTTTCTGAATCTAGTTCTTCCAAGGATGAGAAGAAGGTTGACAAATCGAAAGTGCGATGCTCTCATTGTCATGAGGTGGGCCATTATGCTGCAAATTATCCACGGAGGAAATCCAAGGAGGGATCCAAGGAAGGATCTAAAGGTGAGGCACTTGCTTCACAGTTTGAGTTGGATTTCACGCTCTTCGCATGCATGGTTTCATCCATGGTGGGAAGTCGTTGGTTTCTTCATAGTGGAGCTTCTTTCCACATGTCCGAAGACAAGAGTTTGTTCAATACTTTGGAGGAGAAAGATATCCAGATACTCATAGCGTTGGGTAATGATGAGAAGTATAGTGTCTCAGGTGTAGGCATGGTTATTTTTCAGAGGAGGCATGGATATCGCTTTACCTTGACTGATGTCAAGTATGTACCAAGACTGAAGAGAAACTTGGTGTCGATCACCATGCTGGAAGATAGAGGCTATGATGTAGTCTTTAGTAAGGGAAAGGTTTTCCTTAGACACATCATCACTAGACAGGTGAAGCAGATTGGTTCACGGGTCAAGAACCTGTATGCTCTTGAGG